>CAEFZY010032082.1:0-12069 GCA_903066815.1 Brachyrhaphis roseni
ATTTACGTGAATGCTGATGACGGTTGTTATGAAGTGTGATTCGGTAAATAATGACACTTTTAATGCAAAGTGAACAATTTTAATGAACTTTTGATGCAAGGTTTAATGCAACTTTGCTTTAAAAAGAGTCAGTATTTACCAAATAATGCTAAGTTGACACTTTTAATGCACTTTTAATGCAACTTTGCATTAAAAGTGTCATTTACCGAATGACACTTAATGACAACAGTCATAAATAATTCATGTAGACTCCTTCATGTTCATGATAGATGTCATGTCAGTCTTATGCACACTCCATCAAATAAAGTGTTACCACCAGGCCCGGCCCAAGCCTCCATGGGGCCCTAAGCGAAATGTGGTTTTGGGGCCCTCTAGTTCTGCTAACAATGTGGACTGGCTGCAATCAGCAGATCATTAGGTCATTCACACACCTGCTATAAACTTATTGCATCTCTGACAGTGCTGTTTACATTGTGTACATGTATAATAGGAAACATTTATTGGCCAGCTGATTTATCGACCAGTTGATTTCTGGGCGCCGATTTCCTTAATTTTGGGGGATCATGATCTGCTGATACTTACATGTGAAGCTGATCTTATCTTGGTCAGCAAAGGTTTATAAATCAGTCTCTGTCCTCTTCTGCTCTGCAGTGAAAGGTTTGACCGACAGACCGACCCACCAGGTCAGGTCTGAATGTTTACAGTTAACAATATTCACCCCACTGTTGCCAACTCAGTGACTTTCTTGCTATATTTAACAACATTTCAGACAAAATTTTTTTTATATAAGTCAAAATCAAAATAGGCAGGTCAGGCTTTTTAAAGATCTGTAACCAGGGATCGGCCAGAAAACTGCAATTGGTGCAGCCCAAATTAAGATGGAATACACATATTCATGACATTCTTTGATTAAATAAATTTCTCTTAAGCGTAACTCCAATAGCTAAA
This sequence comes from Brachyrhaphis roseni, assembly GCA_903066815.1. NCBI lineage: Eukaryota > Metazoa > Chordata > Actinopteri > Cyprinodontiformes > Poeciliidae > Brachyrhaphis > Brachyrhaphis roseni. Next base: position 949 of record CAEFZY010032082.1, read on the forward strand.
AATTTAATTTATACCAGGTGAGTCTTTCTCCCCTGAAAATGTGGACCGGTACCGGATAAGTCCTTTTTTGAGACATTGTTTTGCTTACTTAACTTCAGACTGGAGCTTTGGACGTTTGGATGCTCTGCACATTGCGGCAGCTCATGTTACAGCGAAGCGTGCGGTACCTACCGCGACCACCAGGGGGCCCAAGAGAATTGTTTTTTCATCCATAAAATAATGATTTCTACACATTATCAAATATATATTATTGTAAAAACAAATCACTTCATAGTGAAGTTGTGTGTTTTTGATATTATAATGACAGAAATTATTACTAAAAAGAAAAAAAAATCAGCTCCAGTGAGGGGATCCCTTAGTGGCCCTGGGGCCCTAAGCAGCTGCTTAGTTTGCTTATGTCTTTGGCCGGCCCTGGTTACCACAATGGTAAAAGTCAACTTTCTGTGCATTTCATTGGGATTGAATGTGATAGGCCAACACAAAATAAAGGGTCATTGAAAGGGAATCTCTTTCTTATAGTAGCATCACGAAGACCGTGGTGCTGATAAGGACAGACAGAAAAGTGTGGAGAAGTTTCAAACAGTATGTTATGAAAGTATAATCCCAGGCGTTAAGTATTATTTACTCTTTCACACAAAACAGAAAGCAATAATCAGAGAATCAGCTAAAAAGCTCATGGCATCTCTGAAAAAGAGATGCAAAGATCCACAGCTCAGGTGGGACAATTTGTTGACAGAGCAGAGCAATCTTTTCTCCTGAATTCCTCAAATCCGGCCACGATCGATGAGAGGCTAGAAAGTCATAAAAAGTCTTGTTTGAATTTTGGCGCAAGACATATAGGGGCCACAGCGTTCTGGTGAGAGAGACAAAAACTGGAGCATTTGGCCTGAATGCTAAAAACTTACACTGCACATCCACCTCAACGCAGCCTGCCCACTGTGACGTATGGTGGTGGTCACATCATGCTGTTGGGAGAAATCTGAAGGAAGCTAGTAGGATGGGAAGGTGGATGGAGATAAACGCTGGAAGAAATTTCTTGATTTATCTTCACGAAACACTTGAAGGTGAATTTGTATTTTTCACTTGGAAGACAATCTAAAGCACGTGTCAAACTCAGGGCCTGGGGGCCAAAATTGGCCCGCCAGAGTTTTTGATGTGGCCCTCTAGGCTCCAAGTTACATCAATAAGTCCTTCCAGTTTTTCACAGATTTGAAAAATTCACGCAAAATCAACAGATCCCCACATTTTTTCTCATTTCACAGCAAATTTTTCTGAAAATTCATCAGAAAACATTGGGCTTAATTGACTGCTGCCTCAACCTTACTTGATGTCAAGTTATGGTTACAGTGAGGAATAAAAAGTCACATTTAAAGTTATACACTAGCACAAGCATTATAAAAATTCCTTACAAATATTTCTAAATTAGCACCACAAAATCTGTGAACCCCCTTTCCCCCCCCTCCCAAACACACACACACACAAAAGTAATCATAAAATCCTGGAGGGACAGCTATTTATTAACATTTTAACAGTTTGATTGGTTTTATTGAGAATATTACGATTTTTGATACGGCCCAAAATGAAACCGAGTTTGACACGCCTGATCTAACCCACACAGACCGCAATGGGATGGTTTCAATCAACACATATAGTCAAAGTCCAGAACTAAATTCAAATGAGAATCCTGGCGTTAAAAAAAATAAATAAATAAAAATGTGTTTGAACTATTTTTGCAATCACAAATGGACACCTGCAGCTGCCATTGAACCAAAAAGTTGTAAATAAAACGTAAACCTTGAATCATTATTGTCATCGGGAACAAACTACTTAAAATATTTTGTATGGGAAACCATAGCTTCCCAAAAAACGAAAATAGAAAATGATAAATGAATAAATAAAATAACTTTCAAATAATTAAATATATAAAATTAAAAAATGCTTGATGAGATTATGAGGGTATGGCTTTAAGTCTGTGTAAGTACGTCAGCACTGGATTCCAGATAGAGAGGAATTGATCCCTCGACCCTCTTAGCGAACGCCTAATCTTTCTGTATAAACTGCATCAGGTCTCCTAGACATAGACTGGGTTTAGGTGGGTCAGTGTAATAATAACGTCCTTCTGCATGCAAGCAATGATGTGTGTGTGACATTTCTTACAAAGTTTTAATGAACAGGAAGTTAAAACTTTGGGAACGCGAAACAGTGCAGACATTGCTGGAACAATCTGTTGATATATTTTACAGACTATTTCATTAAATCCTTGCAGTGACATTAAGAAAAACTCAAAGAAGCAATAATTCTGTATTGTTTTTGTTTTTTTGTTGTTTTTTTCTAAACTCTTTAGATGGAACAACTGCAGTGTGAGCTGACCCGGGTGCTGAGGGAGAGGGACGCCTACAAGGCTCGCTACGAGAAACTCCTCAGCACAAACCCGGGAGCCGGCAGCGAGGCGGCCCCTCAGACACGCACCAGTAACCCACCATCCCCGCCCCCAGACTACTTCCTCTGAGTTTATCAAGCATTTAAAAACAAGACCAGCCAACATGGAGCAATATACTGATGAGTGATGACACTCTGGGGGATGCAGGAGGGGGTGGAAAACTAAGATTTGTGTGTGTGCATGGTTGTGTTTATGTGTGAGAGACATTTTAAAGAGAGGCGTTTTCAGGTTTGGGCTTTCCAACTGTGAAAAACACACTTTGGGTGACGGAAAAAAAATGAAGCGATGCGTTCTGACTTTGTAGATAAAGAGCCTTGCAAAAGTTCTCATATCCCTTGAATTTTTTTTTTTTTTACATTTTGACACGTAAAAACCAAACATTATGTATTTTATTGACATTTTTGCTCCAGACCAACACAAAACAGTGAAAGGGGAAGTTCCTTTTTCTTCTCTAAATCAAAAAAAAATTATTGTTCAGTCCATCTGAGTCAGTACTTTGCAGAAACTAATTTTGCCGCAATAACAGCTGCAAGTCTTTTCAGGGTATTTTCTCTAAATAGTTAAACTGAAAATTTTCCAGCCTGACTCCAGCTCAGTCAGATTCAATGACAAAATTTAAAATCTCAGCACAGGTTTACAAAAAAAAAAGTAATAATAATTTCATGTCTGGGCCATTCTAACCCAGTATGCTTGGAGTCAAACCATTTGGTTGTAGCTCTGGCTGCACCCATGTTTTTAAGGTTTTGCAGGCTCCAACTAGTTCTCCTCTATTGTTGTGCATTTCCCATCAGCTCTAACCAACAGATGAAGGGGGAAAAAAGTATTTATGGCAGGAATGCCATGTGTTTGGTGATCATATTCCTTCCACTTCACAGTAGTTTTGCTACTTTATATACTTTAACACACAAAAAGAATCTCTAAAATGCTTTACAGGGGCACTATACTGTAAAATTGACTTTTCTGAGAAAGAGCAGGAGTTTTTAAAGAGACAAAGGCACTAAATTACAAAGTAAAATGTAATATTTGATAGCACTTTTATAGCAACTCAAGTTAACATACTTGATTGTGCTACATAATGGCACTATGTGCCTGCAAAACACAAAACTGCCCCTTTAAAATATATGGTTATTAAGTTACAAAATGTAAAAAAAAAAGAAAAGAAAAAGGGGATATTCATATTTTTGCAAAGCACTGAATATACACTTTTCTGTGACCGCACAAAAACCTGCTGGGAGCTCTCCTGAAATCCGTACAACAGATCAAAAGAGCTTTATAGTCCCTCACACTGCTGAGCGTGGTATCTATGCAATAATAGAATATATCTGCTATGTACTTTCCATATGTCCAAATGAGTGATCAAGGCTCACTGTAGCATTTTTTTTCTTCTTCTTCTTCTTTTTTTTTTTTTTACAATAAGCTGCTAAAGCTGCAGAGGTCTGAGTAGTGCAGTGATGATACGTGGAGTGATATGGGATTGGATCACGTTTCCATGGCATGCAGTTGAATATTTGCCAGCTAATATTTCACAGTTGCCTACCAAAGTTTTTAAGCTCACCAACACTTGTTATTCTTTGTAAAAAAAAAAAAAAAAAAAATTAAATAAAAAAAAAGAATAATCATAGATTAAAGAATGTACAAGGATACCTTTCAGAGGAATCCATCAGTGTTTGTGACATTGCTCTTGTGTTTTAGCAAAAGGAATCTCCTTTTCTTACTAGCTGAACATATTAGTTAGTGGCCTTCAGCCAAGAACAAAGTACAGACTTGCTGTTTGCTACAAACAATCAAGTTTTTTGGGGGGGGTTTCTGCTAATGCAGAGATGTAGGGTTCTGGAAACGTATTTTGAAGTAATCCATAGCAGCGTGAAAACACAGAAAGCTTGGTGTAAATAGGAAGACGTTTTTGGGGGAGACCTTTGCAGGTCTCCTTATGCAAAGCAAAATGTGACCCCACAGAGCTGGCCACTGTGGACTCAGACGCTGTGGGACTAATTAACAGTTCAGGGATGAAAACAAAGACAGAAACACAAGATATTTTCTGAGCTGGAGTTACAACGCCAGATTTCATTCATTATTTATTCATTTATTTTGTGTGAGTATAGGTACAAAAGAAAAAAAAAGAAATCAATTGTTCTTTTATTTATTGACTTATTTATTCAGTATTTAATGTTTATTTATGTACTTTTAATTATTTCACTGGTTTCCATTCCATTAGTGTGTATTTTTACTTTCCTACAGTTTATCATTTTACTCTGTCGTGACTAGAATTAACATTATTGCAGAAGCGAAGGCCATCGCCGTGGTTTCGCGCTCCCATTGTAGTGTGGTTTCATACGCGTATGAAATAAACAAAGTTGTTTAAAAAAAAACAACAACAACAACCTTGCATTGTGTCCATGTTTTATTGCACACCTGGCAGCGAGGTGTTAACCTCCTCTCCCCTCACGTTCCCATACCCGTGTATCTCCCACATTCTGTCCCTGGTAGGCCTTTCTTTTTTCTTTTTCTTTTTTTTTGTTGGCAGCCACATGCCCATCCATCCCTCCCATTATCTCTGTGCTTCTATAGTGAAGCGTTGACCCTGGTGTGTGCTGTTTGGGATGACCTCATCTTCGGCTCTGCCTCCCCCTCTGTGAGTGTCTCTCGTTCTCTCTCTGGCCTGTATAATGGAGCAGGATTAGGGATATAATAGCACTATGGCTGTTCACTGCCGGCGTCCATTGTTGCTTTGTGAGGGGGGTTGGTGGAGGGCGTGGGGGGGGAATAGCATGACTGCTAGTGGTCAGACATACTCTGACACAAAATGCATCCAAAACACACATCTTGAATAATCTATCCACCTCTGCTCATGCAGATGTGTGACAAATATATGTAAAGGTGTTCAAAAGCAGGAGACAGAGTATTGTAGTAGAGCCGGCCCAAGGCAGAAGTGCAGTAAGCAGCCACTGAACGCCCCCTGCTGGCCTGGAGGCACCAAGGGCAATCGAGGTTTCAGAGGACAGGATGAAAAATGTTCTGGTTGTAGAGACACGATTCAAACGTCAGCTTAGTGCTTCACAAAACAGAGTGGTCATAAACCACTAAGTTTTTAAGATGAGTAAGTGGCCGTTCTTCAGTGGCGTGCACAGACATTTTGGAGGAATAATGATAAAGTATTTTAAGAAAAGGGTACCTTGTGTGACAGTTCGAAACATGGGCTGCCTTAGAAGAGTGAGATTTATTACAGGTCACACACGACACTATAATTTATTTATTTATTTATTTTTAATTCAGAAGGGCACTGTTTGTCAATAGAAAAACGAGAAGATGCTGTAGCACCACCTAGTGCAGTGGGGTCCAAAGTGCGGCCCAGGGGCAATTTGTGATTGCATGAGGGCACCGAGAGCCCCCCATCACCCCCCTTGAACTGGCTTTTTTTCTTTCTTTTTTTTGTTAATGAACCTTTTTACTTTTAATCAGTAAAATTATTACCGTTGCTGATGGCCCAGGTCATATTAGCTTCAGTTTTTGGAAAACAAAAAAACAAAACTATTCATACAAAATAAAATAAAAAATCCAAGAGTTATACTACTATTTTTAAAAGAAAAACCCTCTGAACATCCCTTTAAGAATTTAATTAATTAATGAACGTAAACGACAACACCATCAGACATGGTCAATATAAAAGATGAAATGGACCGCCACTGTGGTGGTGGTAGTGGAGGCCATCAGATCAGATCCTCCCTCCGGTCCTGTAGAATCCCAGATCGGCTCTGGGAGACAGACAGACTGTCATAACTCTGTTTTCCTAAAGAAACAACCCAATAAATTGCTTAATTTTACACATCGCCCAAGGATATGCTCACTCTGTAACCAATTAGTAGGGGAAACGCTTGTCTTGTACTGCTCTCTAGAGGCCGTGTCCTGCATCGCCCCCATCTCCGGTACCAGAGGTTAACGAGAGCTTCGTGACTCTCACCATCCTTCCACAGTTCCTGCTTCTTCTCAAGCTACACCCCAGCTCTGTTTTCTCTCTTTCTAATTAATTAACCAAAGCATCTGCAGCAGATACCTGCAGAGAAGCTTCTTTTTTTTCTGTCTTCTTTTTTTGTTGGCCAGATTCATCTTTCCTCCTCAGCAGGAAATCTGGATCCGGAAGGCATTTAGTAGGTGTGAGTCACACAGCAGTCAGTCTGAAGTGATGAATTACCGTGCTGCCTGCGGAGCTGGACCCGGGCCCCATAACCTGAGAAAGCAGTGAGAGAGAGAGAAAGAGAGAGAGAGAGAGAGAGAGAGCAGGGAGACAAGAGAATAGAAAGGGAGGGAGAGAGAGGACGCAAGGGAGGGGAGAGAGAGAGAGAAAAAGAGAGAGAGAGAGAGAGAGAGAGAGAGAATCCGTGCTTACTTTGTAGTTGCCGACAGACACCTGAGAGGTGAGAATCCAGACCGGGCCGGTGGAGCTGGGGCTCATTAAATGACTGGGCTGGGGGTTCAGAGGGTCGTTCCTGGTGTTGCTCTGTGTCTCCCGGACTCCTCACTTCCCGATCGCTTCATTTCAGCTCGCAGATGCCGACAGATGTGCCCGAAGACAGGCTCAGCATCGAGGAGCATGCCGCCAAGGTAAGGAGGGCATGAGGGCGCCGAGAGCCCCCCGTCACCCCCCTGGAATGATTAAAACACATTATTATCTGTCAGCGCTGTTGTTGTGACTGTTCAGAGAGACTCTGTGTGTGTAGGTGCGTTTTCTGCATAGGTGTGTGTTAAATGTGGGTGGAGAGTGGGTGTCCCTAAGTTTTTATATATATATTTTTCAATATTGTATGCTAAAATTATATTACTTATGCAAAATAATATATATGTAATATGTATATTTGAATTTAAACACAGTTTTCAGCTGAAAACATCTGAAGGAGTTAGCGACTTGGCAAGCTGGTCCTGCATTAGTATTCATATATTTCCACATTATTTCATAAGTTATGGAAAAAGAAATGCAGTAGTAAAATCATTTTCGCTCTACACTGTCTGCCTCTCTAATGTACAATGGCGTCTTGTTATCTTCAGTATGCAAGAGCAAAGTTGTCAAAGATTTGTCACCACATGGCAGGGGGGTTAGCAACTAGCTGGCTTGTAGTAAATGAGTATAATTTTTTTTTTTTTTGCACAATTTTGCAATTTTAGAAAAAGAAATTCCAAAATATATTTTGTTCAAAACCTTTACCTGTTTGTTACATCTTTTAAACTAATCACAAACGGGAACAATGATGGAGATAAATATCGGTTGTTAATATCGGATCACTTTAATCAGATCAGTACCGATAGAGATAAAAAAAATTACTAACATCAGCTGATACCGATATATCGGTGATCCCTATTTACAATATTTATTGGTTTGGCTGCAGAGTTTAGTTGAAAAACAAATCCTCTTGCAGAATGAGATGTCGTCCCACATCAGTGTGTGACCAAGCTGGTGACCAGCATTAGGGCGAGGTACCAGGCTGTACTGATTATGTACGGTCCACTTCAGTGGCTGCTGTTTGTTGAATTAATGAATTGTTAACTTGTCTTCAAGCTTCAATCATTCAATCCTATAAATGTCGTCAAACAAGTAAAAAGCAAAATAACATTTTTGCCATTGGCAGAGAGGATTCAACACGTCTTTCATGTGTACAACTCTGCTGCTCAAACCACGATTTCCTAACATGGGATTGTGCAAATGAAAATGAGAAAGATTTTAAATTGTTTAAGATTTATTGCCAATTGGCATAGTCTGTCATGCACACAATTTTCTTAGCTTTCTTCCTTGGTGTATTTTTATTGTTGCTGTTTTGGAACTGGTGCCACGAGGAGGACTCTTGCTCCGGTGACGAAGGAGAAAAGAGACAAAATTCACACGTTTTCAATGTGTGAAAATTGTACTCATGTCTTGAAAGTTGTTGGAGATTTTTTATTTTTTTTTGTCTCTTGGTTCTTTTGGTTTCAACATGTCTCTAGATACACTATGAGAGGGAAGAAAGTTTTGGAACTTATTGAAAGTGTGTTACTGTGTGTTTTGTTGGTTCAGTTTGACAGCATGACTCTGCCCAGCACTCCCACGGTCCGCAGAGGAAGCACCCCTCTGCCGATAAAGCACCAGCTCAGACGAGAAGAAGCTGTTCACGATGACGTGGACTGGGCCTCCGGAGCTGCCGGGCCTGCCCCCCCGCCGCTCAGCTTCAGCCCGGCCCTGGACGACACTCCCACCGTCTCCGTGGAGGGCAGGCACGACGGGCCGCTGCGGATAGCCCTGCTGGGTCAGAACGGAGTCGGGAAGTCCTCCCTGGCTCTCGCCTTTGCCGGCGACATGGACCGGGCTGCGTCGGTGGATTCTGATGGTACGCGAGATTAACGGAGACGGTAAGTAAAACAGCAGGGTGTGTCGTCTGAGAGCTAACCGATGCTGTCCTCCGTCCTTAGGGGAGGGTTACGTGCGCACAGTCAGTGTGGATGACGAGGAGAGCACCATCGTTATCTATGACAACTGGAGACAGGTGAGCCAAACAACACTTCAGGGTCCGCTCTGCTCCCAGCTCCCTCATTAGGCCGGCCGAGACCCCTCTGCAGCTGTAACCCATATGAGCTCACCTACTTTTCAAACTTTTCGCAGAACTGTATGTTTTCTTCTTCTTTTCTTTTCTTTTTTTTTTATTTATTTTTTACCTCATTCCTGGTGTGGTAAGGGAGAAGTTTTTATTTCCCTTCCTATTTTTGAGGTTTGTAATGTACACTGCAAAAACACAAAATCTTACCAAGTAAGTAGCGTCTAGTTTCTACTCCAGATATTTTATTTGTCATTTTTGAAATAAGATGAGCCTACAAGTAACTTTTGAGCAAGATATCAGAGCTTGTTTTAAATCAATAATTCCTGAAAACTACTAGTTCCATAGGTGGATTATTTCACTTATAGCAAGACATTTTTCCCAAATTATAAGTGAAATAATCTACCAATGGACCTAGCACTTTTAAATCATTATTAAGAAATTATTGACTTATCCTGGTGAAAGGTCACTTGCAAGTTAGTTTTATCTTATTTCAAGTGTACTGAGATATTTGCGCTAGAAAGATTTTGTGTTTCTGCAGTGTAGTGAAGGATGAAAATAGACTCCAAATAAACGGCAAGTAAAATTTTAATTTGACCTCACCCCAGGATGCACGCTGCTTTAGACAGGCTGCCAGTACAAATATTTAAAGCATCTAAAAGAACAAAAAGCAAAGAAAGAAGGTGCTATATGGAGTATTACTGCTGTATGTATAAGCAAGTGAAGTCAAATCTGCTCCCATTCTGTACCTGGAGATCATTGGTTTTTTTGTGGGTTTTTTTTTTTTTTACTGTTTTGTTCTCGTCAGCACTGTGGCAAAAATAATTGCCCAGGCTGCAGAGGCGTCGTGACAAAAATAAAAAAAATAAAAGGAGAGGACAGTAAATCTGCAGCATGTGCATCTGTTCCAGCGAGGAGCGCTCGCTCTCGACTTGTTTGCATATCTCTTCCTCTTTTCCTTCGAGTGCGTTTCAGAGGCGTCTGTGTGAATGTTGGCTTGAGCCGCCCACAGCCTGGGAATGCCAGCTGACTGCGCTGGCGTTTCTGATTTAGACGGATGTGTGAAAAATACCGAAGGCTCACGATTTTGTTGCTGCACTCCGTCTTTTTTTGGGGGGGTGGCAGTTCTTAAATTTGGAGTGGAGACGTTGTCTGTGCTTGTCATCATCAGTCAGTGCTTAGCAGTGGCGGTTCAAGCCTGTGTGGGGCCCCGAACTGGATTTAATATGGGGCCCCATCTGACTACCATAAATCAACACATCCAAGTACCGTAATATCTGCTTTATGTTATTCACAGTCAATCAGTTGTGTATTATAGGTTAAAAATAACAATTGATATAATAGTCTTTAGTCTACAGTGCATGGCTGAGTGATAGCAGTTAATGCTAAATTTGGCATGTACTTCAGATCTTCTGATTTTCCCAAACTAAAATTGTTTTTAATTTTGTGGGTTTTTTAATTTTTATGGAAACTGGACTGAACTTGTGCATAGTTGATGATCAAAATTATTTAAGTAGGTAAAAGCTCAACTTCAGCAACAACTATTCATCAAGCACACATTTGAAATCATGACCTCTGTAGTCTTTGTGAAAAAGAGCAGGTGGATGTTCTGGGTTGGGCAGCCTATTGATTACAGATTTGACATTTTGCAATCTGTGAAGCTTTTACACAATTTAGTTAAGTTAAATATTGCAAAAACTCTCCCTTGGGGAAAAAAACAAATTTTGTCAAGTGTTTTCTTTAAAAAGACTTTATTACCTGTAATCTATTTCTTGTATAAAAAAAATAAATTAATTAAAATGGTGCATTTGTAAACCTTACCTATATAACAGCTTTATTAGTAATTTGGACCTCCATGTTATAAAGAAAGAAGGAAGAATTAGCAATGGCAGCATTGACTAAAGTAGTTTTCTCAATTAATTTCAGTGTCATTCAGATGTTTACATACACTCATCAATAACGTGAATGTTATTGATGACATTCAATAACATGAATGTCATGTTATTGAGCAGTTTGACAAAGAGGTACTTTTAGGCTAGATTTCTAGGTAGGTTGCATTTAAATCGGTTTTCTGAACCATTAGGCAACAACGAAAAGAAGTATGTTGGGAGAAATCGATTAGAAAAG
>CAEFZY010032083.1:0-135340 GCA_903066815.1 Brachyrhaphis roseni
AATGGAGTTGATAGTCGTTTTCTGTTAGATGTCCTGATTCTAAAGAGGTATGGCATGGGTATGTTGGCATTGTTTTTAGCTGAGTTATGTTTTTTCATAAAAAAAAATTATGCAAATCGCCCGGGCTCGGGCGGGTGGAGGTTATTAAACTAGGGGTGCATTCACACTAGCCCAGTTAAGTCTGCTTTAATCAAACTAGTTTGTTTGCCTAAAAAGTTTTGTTTGTTTGGGGAGGTGTGAATGCACAATCAAACTCTGATGTGAGCCAAAGAAGCAAAGTCTGATCCAACTAAAAAACCAGGTTTCACTGTGGTTGAAGTGAACTCTGGTGCGGTTCAAATGCATATGTGGATGCAGGTGGACCAGAAACTGCTCCAGAAACAGGAAGTGGACTAAAGTAGGCCATTCTGGGTAAATGCAACCAACACAAACATTCGAGTCTACCGCTAGCAGGAGAAATGGCTTGTGGTCTTTGGCTGAAGACAAAAGAGAAATCCTATAATCCTAAAATTTGGCGCCACTCCATTTTTATTTACATTTTGCAGAGAACGAAGTTGCGCTCACTTTTGTCTTCAGAGGTTTTAATGTAATTTTCTTCAGTGGAAACGACAGGCCATGGGATCTCCATCACCTGCAAAAAAATAAAAAATCAGGTTGTTCAAAAGGTTTGGTCCTTTTGACAGTGCAGTGCAAAAGTAAACCACAGCAGCTGAAAATATAACAAATATTTTGGAACCTAGTCTACTGAGCTGTCTGATCGGTGACTGCTCCAAGCAATACTGCTCTGATATTATATGATTAAAATCTTTTAACTGAACCTCGGTTACAAAAATACTGAATTATCTGTTCAAGAGGATGCAGATGTAGATGTTGTCAACATACATCATTTCATTAAAAATACATATATGCATCGCTTATTTTTTGGCACCAAAGTTACAGATATTGCATTAACCTAAAAAAAAAAGAAACTTTTTTGTCATTGCTTTCCAAACCAGACCAGTTCTGCTCTTTGTGTTTCTGCTGCAGGGTTTTTCACAGCCAAGGGTAACCTGGTCAGCTCCATTTTATACCCTCAGCCTATCAACTTCCGCTTCTACCAAGATGCCATAAAGTTCCTGCTCATTCTCGGTGTGATTGGTAAGCCATAGCCGGGACTTCACTAACTCACTAACTCTGTTTCAATTTTTCTAATCCCTTCCTACATTTTCTTCAGCTTTCATCGGTACTATTTACATATTTGTGATCCTCTTCAGAACCAATGTAAGTGCTCCATGTGTTTTCTGGCCTGGCAGTAAATGTGTGGAGGGTTAACACTGCTGGGTGTGTGTCCAGGTGACCTGGCTGCAGTTAATTATCAGAAGCCTGGATGTTGTGACCATCGCGGTGCCTCCCGCCCTGCCTGCCGCCATCACCACAGGAACTATTTACGCCCAGAGCAGGCTCAAGAAGCGGGGCATCTTCTGCATCAGCCCTCCACGAATCAACATCTGCGGCAAGGTGTCTGTGTTCTGCTTCGATAAGGTGCGGCTGGAAGCTAGTGCCTGGTCGTTTATGGGGAGTAAACTAATGCCGATGGCTTACTTGGAGTAAATCTGTTTTCCACAGACTGGAACGCTGACAGAGGAGGGTCTGGATGTGTGGGGGGTGTTGGAAAGTGGACCTGCTGGCTTCTCAGAACTGGTTCCTGACCTCACACTACTGCCACCAGGGGACATGAGAGCTGCACTGGCCTGCTGTCACACGGTTACTCTACTGCAGGGTGAGCCCCTTGGAGACCCCTTGGAGCTCAAAATGGTGGAGTCTACTGGCTGGGTATGATACTGTACACCTTATGATCTTTATTCAGGGTTGAAATCATTAGTAATGCTTGAATTTCAATTAGGTGTTTTCAAGGTTTGGAGTCCTTTCCATTCTAAAATCATAGTACAGTAACTAATTATGAAACAAGCAATACACATTTTATTTTGTGGAATGCCATCATCAAGGAAATACATATCAGATATGTTGATCAATCAGATATGAAAATCAAAGTTATCTTTAAACAGATAGAGGTTTTAGCCTTGATTTTAAGAAACTCAGTGTTTCAGCATTATTGCAGTTTTCTGGAAGTTTGTTCCAGATTTGTGGTGCATAGAAGCTGAAGTGCTTGATTTCTGTATCAAGTCATTGAAAGTGCTTGATATACAAACTGCACAGTTTGGCAATAAAGTGTAATCTAATGTTTGATTAAAAGCCTAAATTTGAGGAAAAAAAAATAAAATTAAATAAATGCATCTGTGTGAAAGCCAGTATTTTTGTTTTCCTTACTCCTCAGACTCTCCAAGAGCCAGAGGGAGACGGAGATGCTGCTCACTCTACATTTGGAGGTCACAAAGTCTTGGCTGTTATGAGACCTCCAACTCAAAGGCCTCAAGCTCAGGGAACAGTAAGTGTCTCTGTAATGTTGTCAAAATAACCAATTTTATTCTTAAAACATACAATCAGTTTTCACGTTTATTTGTACCTCGTTTGTGCAAGAGAGACTTTCTCATTCAACTGCAGCTACATGTTAATGATTTATACAAACCACACAGTGATGTGGCGCAGAGTCGCATCACTGTGTGCTCCCACAACAAGCCACGTGTGAAATTTATTGAACCAGCTTCTCAACTCTAAAATAAACTAGATAATGTTTATCCCGGACAACACACCCTGTCTGGTAACAGCAGGATCTCTGTAGCGTTCAGGAACTTTGGTAATTATCATCTGGCTTCATCGCCTCAAGGATCGGCATCAATAAAAGGTAAAAGCAGGAAGCATAATGTCAACATGGATCACATAAGTATAGAAACATCTAATAAAAATTATCAGTGGGGAGGAATGACAATATTTATTTCCTATCCTATTTTTTTCTCTTTTTAAGCTGTTATGTTGAAAAGTCTTAGTCTGTTTCAGTTATTTTGTCTTCCCCTTCTTGTTCCATGAAGAGTACCAAATTTAATGTTTTAATTGTCATAAAAAAATTTAAAAACTTGAAATAGTTACAGTACGAATTGATTAAATATAGAATTAATTACATCTGTCTTAGTTAAATGATTTCATTTTGAAAACTAGATATAATTATTTCATGACTTAATCAGTTATTTTATGAGCCTGTACTGAAGCACATCATGAATTATTCTAAACTCTCAATATTACCCTTCAAACTCAGTGGGCGGGGTTAGAGGACTCCAAACTGTTCCCACAAAGTTTGGAGAATGGAATTGTCCAGAATGTCTCGGTATGCTGAAGCATCACTGGAAGAAGCTCCAGTGAAAGTTTCTTTCCCACAACATGACCTCCCCTCCACCAAACTTTACACTTGGCACAATGCAGTCAGACAAGAACTGTTCTTGTTTTCTCATATTTTTCCTGACATCTATTCATCCATTATGAATCATCATGTTCTAGTTTTGTTTATTGGCTTTGGCTTTGTGCACTACAATGAAGATATTTTTTAGGTTTCATTGGAGGTTGGAATAATGTTTATATGGAGTAATTAAGTAATTTGTTTGATTAATGTAAACTGTTTTAAGCCTCCGTTTCACTGTAGGAGGATACGAAGTCAACACCAACTGCAAATAAAAGCTAGAAGGTTCATCATAAAATCCAATCACATATTTTAATAATGTTTTAATGGGGATTTTTAAGTAGCCATGCATTATTTTCTCGTTTCCTGTTCTGCCATCAGTACTCCAGTGAGGCGGTTGCCATCATCAAGAGGTTTCCCTTCTCCTCGGCCTTACAGAGGATGAGTGTGGTGACGGTGGCCCATGGCGGACGCTCTGCTCTGGCTTTCCTCAAAGGCTCCCCAGAGATGGTGGCTAGCCTCTGTCGCCCTGATACAGGTTCAGCCTTTCAGTCGACACGCATCCATCAGCTTCTGCCGCTTTTCTAACGAACTAAAGACGAAAACGGGATGACGTTGTCTTTTCCAGTTCCAGTTCAGTTCTCTGCCACGCTGCGTAACGTCTCCAGTGAGGGCCTCAGGGTTCTGGCACTCGCCTGTAAACCAGTAGATGTCAACTCTGACTTATTGAACATTGAACGGTGAGAAGAACAAAACCTATTTTTTAGATTCAGTTAAGTTGCTCTATATATGAAGGCAGCTTTGTGTGGCTCTGCAGGGAGGAAGTGGAGACAGAAATGCAGTTCCTGGGCTTGTTGATGATGAAGAACCTGGTGAAACCAGAGAGTGCAGAGGTTATCCACACCCTGACACTCGCTCACATTCGCAGTGTTATGATCACTGGTGAGATTGTGTTCACAGCCTTCCTACTGCTTAGAGTTCCTTGTTTTTAACTGAGAATGTGTTTCATTGCTCTTGGACTTATACTTATCTACCAACACTGAATAGGAGTATCTAGTTTATTTACTTTGGATGAACATTATTGGCTTTTTCTTCTTTTGCTCTTTCTTTTGGTTTGTTTTTTAGTTTTTATTTCCTGCACTTTGTATTGCCTTGCTGCTGAAAATGTGCTATATAAATAACATTACCTTTACCTTTTACCTTTACCTGACCGCTTCAATTTTACTGCTTCATGCAGCACAACCGCCTCTCTATCACCTCTCTGCTCTGCTCCGCCTGTCTGTGCACTTCACTGACAGAGAACTGAAATGGATTCATGTTTGGTTCTCCTTCTCTTCGACTAATTTTGCAATACCTTGTGTCGGTCTCACATTAAATCCTTGTATGTAATATGCCACAGTTTATGGTTGTATCACCAAAACATCAAATCTGAAACAGTGGTATGAATGATGCAATGCTGCATTTTATAATTAGATCATTTTTATCATGGTGTTTCTGTTCTTTACCACACAGGGGACAATATTCTAACAGCAGTGAATGTGGCAAAGAGCTGCAGGATGGTGAGATCTGATGAGAAGGTGATTTTTGTCATCGCAACCCCCCACTCTGCTGAATCGGTGCCCAGTTTGAGGTTCAGTGTAGAAGATGGTGGAAGTGCTGCTGCTGCTGCCCAAAGCCCCTCCAACGACATTAATCAGGTAAGTCTTTAACATTCAGCAATTCGGTGATATCATATTTCATGTGTAGTGCTCTGATTTTTAATCAACCCTCATGCATGAACGTTAGTACACACAATAAGACAAAATGATGCAAACTGCAATTCTTGTATCTGTAGTGTTTTCTTTTTCACCATTAATCCTCCAGGCTCTCTACCAGGCTGGTGTCGACTATCATTTCGCTATAAACGGGAAGTCCTTCGCCGCCCTCTGCGACCACTTCCCTGAATATCTTCCGAAGGTAATAGAAACTTTATAATGCGTGCAGAAAGCTTTCCCAATAATAGAACTCATTAATCCAGGGATGTCATGACCGCATGCTTCTTGCAGGTGTTGATGAAAGCAACTGTATTTGCTCGCATGGCTCCCGACCAGAAAACCCAGCTGGTGAAGGAGCTGCAGAAACTGAAGTAAGTCCAGGTTTTTGTTTGAACACGTACAATAAAATATGAGTAATAAAAGGGAAAATTACAATTAAAATTTTTTGTGTGTGTAATTGTTTCACTGCTGCAATATATCGATTGGTATAGATTTATGTTGAGACTGAAAATATTTTTTTGTGTCGCTCAGATGAAGCTCAGCTTCAGCTAGTTTAAACTTAGACAGAGATGCACTGACGGTGCATCATAATGGATGTTTCGTAATGAATGTTCCGGCAGCTATCGAGTAGGCATGTGCGGGGACGGGGCCAACGACTGCGGGGCCCTGAGAGCTGCCGACGTCGGGGTTTCCCTGTCCGAGGCCGAGGCGTCGGTCGCATCGCCTTTCACCTCGAAGACGGAAAACATCAGCTGTGTCCCACTGCTGATCAGGTGAGGATCAAGGCGGATCTAAAGGAAGGAGTCAGATGAGCTCTTTAAAATTGAACTAACCCTTCGTTTGTAGCGGCAGTAGAAGATTAATCATTTTTATGTTTTTTATTTATTTATTTTGCAGAGAGGGCAGGTGTTCTCTTGTTACGTCCTTCAGTCTCTTCAGGTACATGGCGCTTTACAGCCTCATCCAGTTCTGCTCTGTCCTCATCCTCAACACAGTGAGTTGCAACAAAGAAACTCCACGTTTTCAGCTTAAAATCTATTACTTCTTGTAATTTCAGTGAAAACTTTGATCCAGGTCTCATATTTTTCTTGGTGTAACAGAATTGTCTTTACTATTTTCTTTCACAGTTTAATGAACAAAATACATTTTTGTATGCATATGTTCACTAATGTTGTCCCTGTTTGAGGTTCTGTGTGTATTTGTATAACTTTAATTTCCTGAAATCATAAGATTTTAGAAAATGTGTCATTTTCATATATCTACAATTTTCAAAAGCATTGTTTACTTTGAAATGTTTATTCTACTCAATACAGTTTATTTGTTTAGCATCATTCATATAATAGTAAAACATTCAATTAAACAAAAGCAAAAAATATTTGATGATCAAATATTTTTAATATTTGACTCAGCAGCATGTGCAGAGGTTGTAGTCCTCATCATAGTTTTTTCCTCCCTTTCTCTTTTCCCCCTTTTTTCCTATTTACTGCTGAATGAAGGTCACTAGAGCCTCATAAATATAAAACAAACAAAAAAACAGGGTAAATATAAGATTAAATATAGCTTGAGAATTAAGCCCAGGGCAATCTTAGATGTGATCCGTCTCAGATTTTCAAATGACATTATGTTACAATTCAACAAATATGTTGCCTTTTGCCTGCAGGTGAAGACAACCATGGCTGACCTGCAGTTCCTGTTCTGTGATTTGTTCCTGGTGACCCTGCTGGCCATCGTGATGGGGAGGGGAGGTCCCAGTGAGGAGCTGCATCCCTGCAGACCCCCAGCCAGCCTGCTGGCCCTACCCGTGTTCGGCAGCCTCTTCATTCACACCTGCACCATCGTTCTGGGCCAGCTAGCTGCATTCTTCATCACCACCACGCAAGAATGGTTAGCCATTATTACCAATTAAAATGCCTTTTTTTTTCTTTTTCTTTTTTCATTGAGGACAATATTTACACATTTCCAAGGAGCCAACACTTGATTCACCCTTAAAGTTTGTTTTATAAATATTGTGGGGGTTTTTTTTCAGGTATATTCCGCTAAATTCAACAGTATTTGGAGCAGAAAACCTGCCCAACATGGAGAACACGTCCGTGTTTGCCTTATCGGCTTACCAGTACATCATCATGGCAGTGATAGTCACCAAGAGCTTTCCTCATAAGAAACCTCTCTATCATAATGGTGAGTCAGCAAAGAAGTTCAGGAATGATAAGACAGAGGAAGTTAATAGTTTATTCTTCTTTAACCTTGCTGTTCTTTTTCACCGTGTTCTTAAACGATCTCTCTTCCTTCCAGTGATCTTCCTCTGTCTGCTGCTGGTCCACTTTGCCGTGGTGACCTCCCTGGTGTTGTATCCAGGTCCTTTCTTCAGGAGAATATTCAAACTGTACAACTTCAACGACATGAACTTTAAGATGCTGCTCGTTGCCATGGCAGCTCTCAACCTCTTGCTGTGTTTTGTGGTAGAGGTAAGTCAACACTTTTTGGTCTAGTAAGACAAAGCTAACATTGAGATGTCCCAGTTTCTTGACAGCCTATTTGCAACTTTTGATTTTATTGCGGAAAGCTATCGGTCTGGAGAAATATTTTTAAAAACCTCTCAGCATTATGTGAACACCACATTACAGGGAAGTCCGTCAGTAACTTTGGACATACGGGTGACTTGGTGAAACAATTGATATTCATCCAAAATTGATGAAAAAGCAAAACAGAAACTAATCAGAAAGGCTTTTAAGAAGCTAAATGGAAAAACTGAAGAAAGTTCTGGTCATGTTTTACATATAAGCTTATAGGTTTTCTCAAGGACTTTGAAAGTTTTATTTTTTATGCTGGACTTTTTACCAGCCTTGGCATAAGATTATAACATGTCGTCCATTTTTCATGCTTAGCAAAACCCATGAGGGGAAAAAAAAACAAAACCTGTCTGTCCCAAGACCATAAAAAAAATTCCTAAAAACCTCAACGTTTAATCCGTATGAATGGTTTTTTTTTTTCTTCTCCAGCTGCTGATAGATGTCGGTGTTTTGAACTGCCTCCGGTTGCTGCGAGGGAGGCGTCCATCCAAGAAGCAGTACAAACGTCTGAAGGCTCTGCTGTCTGACTCGGCATCATGGCCGCCACTTGATGAAACCCTGTCCCCCACAAACGGCACAGTCATCTCCGTCAGCTAGCGTTCACCTGAGCTGTTCTAAACGGCATCCCCTCACTGACCAACAACTCAATGTTTACCTGAAAAAAATAAAAGCTATTTTTATGTATAGCTGTCTCGGGGTTCTAAGTGATGATAATGTTTATCAAGTTTAAGAAGGCTAAGAATCTAGCATCTTTATAAAGTAAAGTTTTTCTTTTTTTATTTCAATACATTTTCAGTTTCAGCCCTTTAGCGTTTCTTACTCTACTAGTAGATTTTGTCAACTAAAATTTCGAACAATTGTTCAAGTTTTTCTTAAACCAAATTAATAAAATCAACAACCAGGAAGTCAAGAGATGCAAGACATAAATGCTTTAAGAAGTCCTTTCAGCAAGCAATGTCTATAAGGACTGGTAGACATCCTGCTGATCAGAGACAACCGTTGCATAACTGCATGGAGCGGTCCAAGAAATGCAACCCACTAGAAAAATCTCATCAACTACACTTGCACTGTTACCCTGAAAAATCAGTCTTGTCATGGCTTGCTCAATATTTAGGAGGAATATAAACCAAGCAATCATTCTGTGAA
Organism: Brachyrhaphis roseni; assembly: GCA_903066815.1. Taxonomy (NCBI): domain Eukaryota; kingdom Metazoa; phylum Chordata; class Actinopteri; order Cyprinodontiformes; family Poeciliidae; genus Brachyrhaphis; species Brachyrhaphis roseni. Next base: position 8,799 of record CAEFZY010032083.1, read on the forward strand.
ACTTATTTGGAGACATTAATAAATCTGACATTCTATTATTGTGGCATTTAGCAAATCGTGGAGTTCACCGACTGCAGTTTTCTGACTGATTACTGATCTTTAATTACAGATCGGAATCCGCCTGACCTCATTCCGATTTTGGCCGATACAAATTTTTTTTTGTCTGAAATGCTGCTAAATATAGCCAAAAAGTTGCTGAGTGGGCAACATGCAGACATGACTTGGTGGGCTTCACACGCGAGTATCGGCCAATCACCAATCCCCCAAAATTAAGGAACTGGCCTTAATCGACTAGCTGATAAGTTGGTGCACCACTAGCAAATAGAAATAATTTTGCTAATTCTGGCCCAAAATAAGAAGTTTGGTGTGGTTTGGCTACCTACTTCTAAACCGTGAGGGATAAAAAAAATTTCTAATTTCTATATGTAAACTTGCTCAACTGTATATTATAAGATTTCCTGTTTTCTAGACGTTTAAATTACTCCCTTTCCGGTCGGCAGGCAGTTTGTGACAACGGACGAAGCACAGAGAAAATCAGATTTTAAGTAAATCATTTTATTAAATCAGTATTTACAGGCAGTTTGTATTTCCTGTTCCTGCTCTGCCACTAGATTCTTTTTCCTCAACTAAAATCTCTTCAACGATATTGAGAATTCCCCCCCTTAAATATACTCATTTTTCTTTTAAAAACCAAAAAGGAATAAAAATCAACAACCAGGAAGTAAAGATGTGATCCAGGAGGCACAAGCTGAATTCACCCATTACAAGTCTTTGTGTTGATGATGTCGCATGGCTTTGAGATCTCCTCTGGACAATTAAAGGTGAGAAAAACATTTTACTGGGCACGACGGTCCTGGAAAGCCACACAGTCGAGTTCCCCGGTTCACAACCTGCTGTGCCGCTCAGTTATATCAGTCGATCATCGTCCTACAGCGTCTGACACCAAGATGCAAACATTTAAAAAAATAAAAATACAATGACTTTCCTGGAGACAGCAACTCTTTCCCCCCCTCCTTTTACATTAAGCTCAACAGGGCAACGCTTTTAAGTGCCGACCATAAGTTAAATACGCACATTAGTCTTCTGAGAAAACAAAACCCGCTGGAAAAATACAATCTTCGTTCATTTCATTCATTCAGTCTCATTCACATGGACCTGAGTTCCTAAGTTTTACTTCGTAGGAAGCTGTGAAGAAACGTCACTGACTGGGTGGAAACAGGACAGCAGTAAAATTCGTTTAAAAATGTCAGTAGGATTCCTGCCAACACCATTTTCAAATCTAAAAACATTTTTTTAAAGGGGGCCTCTAAAATACTGCTCTTATAATGCTGTCATTTCATATAAAAAAGGGCAGAAAAGCTACTTGAAACCCGACTTGGATCCATTCTCTCCTTTTCATTCTATTCAACTCTTAAATAGAAAGTATGCGAAGGAAGACAGCTAAAAGCTTACAAAAAGTAAACAAAAAACTTTCCATGTACATAACTTGACACACGTAACCCCTGACCTTTGATTTTAAAAACAAATGGCAGATACTTTTAATAGAAGGCTGTGCACTGATACTTTGAACCGTTCTCAGCATCTCTGCTTCGATTTTACCACCAGACGAGACGGTGGAGGAATAGGATTCTCAATTCCTGTTTTAAAGTTTAAAATCTAATACTGTTTCAATAAACAGGCTCAGCGGTGAGTTAAGAACTGGGATCTGTATTCAAAAGATATCAGTGCGCGCCTTATGTAAAGACAAGTGATTAAAAAGAAAGGAAAAAAAAATGTCTGCTATTATTGCTGGGAAGAAGCTGCTGTACAAGAACCAGCCGGTTTAGTTTTGATATGACCCCTCGTTTCACCTCCTCCTTGAACTGCTCAAGTTCGAGTCTTTGCTTCTGTTTTTTTTTTTTTTTTACATCCCTAGACAGACAGCACACAGAAAAAACAAAACAAACAAAACAAAAAGGATGGAGGCGCAGGGGTGTCTCTTAAAGGGGCCGGGATCATCACAGTGAGTCCAGAATAAGTCCATAATCACAGTGCCAAACAAACATGAGCAAAGGGGAGAGAGAGAAGAGCTCACTTCAGCTCACACTTCCTGCTGGAGTTCCTCGTTCCCCGACTGATTTGCCGCCCGGCTGAGAGAGTGAAAGGGGGGAAGGGGTAGAGCCGGGTTGGCAGGCTGATATGAGGGAAGCGAAGGGAGGAAGTTTACAGAATACGGTGCTGCGTTTGATCTCAGGTGGCTCTTAATCTCTCTCTTCCCCTCCCCTCCGTGGCTGGGGCGTCCCAGAGACCCGCTTATCTGTGCTGGCGGAACCCCTGGGTGCCATCTGGGCCGGCGGGCTGCCGGACAGTGTGATTGTGTGATCTGGTGTCCTCTGAAGGCATTGTGGAATTATTGCGCACTGGCCTGGGAGAAGAAATGAGAAGAAACGGGAAGAAATTAGAACACGGCGGCTTTTCACCCCCCTGCACTGCGTCTGCTACAGTTAATGCTTATTATACCCTCGCAGCTCAATTCCAACTTTTTTTCCCTACATGGTCGTTAATGCTACCAATCAAAAGCGACTGCGATCAGACTCCTGTGTGAACAGCCTACGACCACAAAGCGACCCGCATGCGCAGAAGCAGAACGCTGACGTCACACTGTTTACTTAAGTAGTAATGGATGCCGCCGTCTATGCATCGATTTTAAAAGTTTCTCAAAAGTAATGGGTTTTTTCAGCCATTTGAAATCGATCTAACAGGCATTCACATTCACAGCTATAGTCTACTGAAAATGTTCTTTAACTTTTTAAGCCTTATTCCACCTTCACAAGAAGAGTCAGCTCTAAAATTACCACTGTTGTTCCACATTTAAAAAAATTAAGTGCGTTAAGAGTCTCTACTCACACATTTTGTTTATTTGGTCATATGTATGACATTGGCACAAGTATTAAAAGAAATAAAAGCCCTGCATTACTTCAATTTGATCAGCTCTAAGTGTTTGTGAATGGTTTTAGGTCCTTGTCAAGCCAAGTATGCAGCTTTGGTTCTCGTGATAAAATTATTTTATTCATCAGGCTGGCTTAAGCGTATGCATGAGTGAGTTAAGAAAACAACAACAACAACAACAAAACAACAGCATAACCCTTAGTAAAGTCCCAATCAGTTCATCCTCAAATTAAAGGTTGGTCACATGAAAATGTCTTCAGCCTGCCACTAGAGGGCACCAATAACATCAGGACAAACAGATCTGTAATGAAACTAAAATCCAAGATACAAATACAAGTGAAAACACCGAATACAGATATTTAGTGTTTGATTTGACCATTTTCTTACTTGCTTTAATACAATATTGTAGGTTTTGAAACACTTCAAGTATTTTCCTCTGATTCGAGGATGCAATTAAAATGAAAAGATTTGTGAAAAAAAGATACGATCCAAACTAAATGTGAAATATTATTGTGTCTTAAAATTATTGTCCTGTTAAAAGTTAATGCTCAGCATACAAAGATGTGACCAACAGGAAGTAAAGGGAGAAAAGCATTTGGATATTTTCCAAGTCATTCAACCTACTTTCTCTCAGTAATGCAGGCCAAAAACAAAGCTGTTTGTAAACAAACGGGCAAATATATCCAACAAGGATTATGGAATAACCAAGGACTGTCTTTCTGGTGCAGCATAGAAAGTTTTTTTTTTTTTATCACCAATGCCTCACTTGCAACACTCTTCTGTCCACCAATCAGGTTGTGTTGTGTGACGCCAGTAGCTCCACCCTAGCTACCCCTACCCTTACCCCATACCCTTGTCCTTTGACCTACAACAGAAGGGTTCCCAGGAATGAGCTGCTTTTACAATGGAAACAGACAGAACAGCGCACCGAGCCACACATCGTACCACCACATACAGCTTCTGGACCTCAAGTTAGTAATCGTTACCTGTCAGTGTTGGGCTTTTCCTGAGGAGTCTCCTCTGGGCAGGCACTACCCAGTATTCGTTTCCTGGCCTCAGCGTACTCCGCTTCGCGCTGGGCCAGAGACTTAACCTGTGGAGTGGGCCTGTTTGGGTTCATGGACGATGCTAATGACCCGTTACTTGCTGGTCGCTTCAAAATGCGGATCTGAGGTGGGGGTCCTGCTGGTAAAGAGTTGTCCTGGATCACCATGGTGGTCTTTAATGGTGATCGAGCGGAGTTACTGGACTCCCTGGAGAGAAATAAACATGCACAGACGATCAATTTAGAGCTAAAAGAAACTACAGCCTTCTTTGATTTAACTTGTCCTGCCTTGGTCAACTTTCTGTAGCAATATACAAGCACTTTTTTTTAAGTTTCGCTCAAAGGTTCAAATATTTATCATGCTAATTTTTGGTCTGAATTATTAAGTGATAAAAACAGGACTTACAAACAGCTTCTTTCAGCATTGGGGTGAATATCTTAATGCTAACCACTCATCAAATGCAAATCCACTGAAGTGTCAGAAGACATAACAGAATGTTGTTCTGAAGTATGAATAGGCCTGGCGCAATAAGCAACAAATCCATTAATTGCATAATAAATTAAAACAAGCTCAATAATTTCCAATTGCATAATTGATCAGTTTTGTCTTTTCTCTCGTTTTACCAAAATCTAGATGAGAAAGTCTTCAGTCTGGTATATTTGTTTCAACTAGCCCTTTTTTCAAAGGACAATTTTGTTAACAGATTCTTCATAATTAATTTTATTTGTTGTTTTGTTTATTTATTTTGGATATTTAAAATGTCTTCCGGTTCCAGTGTTAAATGTTCATAAGACTTTAAAGCTGTTCTTGCATTAATATGCCATTAGCATTATATTACTTGAAAGTGGTCTCAAAACAACAATAATATAATTCATCACAATAATCATTCAGCAAAATTTGTTAGTGTGACAGGCCTATGTATTAACACTCCAACACCACAAAGCATAATTTTTTCCCTAAAAGTGGCTGAGATTTCATACTGTTGAAAGATGCCACCACTGTGGAAAGGTTTAACTGACGTTCAATTGTAAACAATGACAAAGAGAGTGGGCGTGCTGTGGTGGCGTAGCGGTTAGCGCGACCCACATTTGGAGGCCTTGAGTCCTCGACGCGGCCGTCGCGGGTTCGACTCCCGGACCCAACGACATTTGCCGCATGCCTTCCTCCCTCTCATTACCCCCTTCCTGTCAGCCTACTGTGAAATAAGGGTCACTAAAGCCCACAAAAAGCCCCCTGGTGGGAAAAAAAAAAAAAAAAAAAACAATGACAAAGAGTGAAGCAGAGCTTTCAGCTCATAGTCAAGCAAACACAACAGCTCAACTGCGTCTTTAGCTCGTTAACTTGAGCATCTTAAGGTTCTTACTTTTCTCTCTGGCTGATGCGAAGCTTCTCTTCTAACCGTTTTTCCATTTCCTGAAGGGAAAGTAGGGCAAACAGGAATTCATGAGAACAAACATCAAATTGATTTGGGACAGGAAAGAGCAAAGCAGTTAGGAAGCTGGGGAGAGGATGGAAAGCAGGGTTCTGTTACAAGCTATTTATATACATGGGGACAGCTGCCAGGTCATACACTGTGTCCAGTTAGCCAACATTGGACATAAAGTACTGCTCAAAAATCATTCCAATTTAACAGAAAAAAAAACTACACAGGAATATTGTATTACTTAGGTTAGGTAATTACAAATATTGACCTTTAAAGTCAATATTGGCAGAAACAAACTTTTCATTCTTTAACTGAATTGAACTATTATGGGTAAATAGAATTTATTCTAGCAGTTCACAGAAATGGCTACTTCAGGTTTGGTGACAGGCAAAGCAAAGCATCATGGAAAGAAAACCACACGCTGCTTAAAAAAGCCAAGTCATTAAAAAATAGTTAATAATTTCAATATTCAACTGAGTCCATTTTTTAACTGCTTGCATAGTGCATCTGAAAGCTGAAGGTAGTTTTACCCAACAAACATTTATTCAGTTGATGCAATCCAAAAAAACCCCTCAAAAAACTACTTAGCAGAGAGAAAGCACAAAATTTTAACAACTATTGTTTTACCTATGTATAAAAAATACACTCCTGAATGACTCAGAAACACATTAACAAAAGATTTATTAAAGTACAACACATTCTTTTTTTTAAACAAATAATACCAAACGCACCTTTTTCCTCCCTGTTTTACGTTAATAAAACTTGTTTTATGGCAGCCACCCTTCCACCAGGACCATTCTTGATCAAGCTTCGGCAAACAGTGAACGGCTTGGTTGGTGGGCCAGGAACATCATTCAGGTCTTGAGTCGCTTCTTGGTTGGATGTTGTCCTATTTCTAAAAAGACAAGGCAAGTCATCTGTATGTGTTGGCTCAAAGTTCTGCTGTAAGGCGCAGAAATAAATTCTTCTGAAAAGAAATACTTATCAACCATAATCACTAAATTAAAATTCACCACACCTTTGACCAAAAATAAATCCAGTCGGGAAGTTTGAAGAACTATTTCTAAACGTTACTTTCATAAAATTCTTTCTCCTTAGAAGCAAAATATAAAAAAAATTGAGAAGCACAATAAAGTGCTGTTCTCATGCCCAGGTCTCTCTCGAAAAATGGATGTTAGTCTCGACTATGAAATTGAATGTCACGTCTTGTGGCAAACTCATGCACAATATTCGGTGTTTTAGGTTTTCTGCAAACAAAAACTCCTTGCCGTTATGTGAAAAGTATAATAACAATAATAATAATAATGCATTTTATTTATCAGCACCTTTCAGGACACCTAAATGACACTTTACAAGATTTTGTTTTGGTAGAAAAACACCATAATTGTGCAGCAATACTGTTCTCAACTGGATCTGTAGCTTTAAGCAACCAGCATCAACAAATTGTTATAAATCATGACTGGACTTCACTTATTGAACATATTTCACTCATATAAAGTGCTGTTAAAGCTGTTCTCTCTGGTTCAGATAGCATAATAATACATTTTCATATACAGTGTGTTATTGTGAATGTACAGTAAAGGGGAGCATAGCGTAAAGGTGGGGAAATCTATGAAAACCAATTATCCAACAGTACCCTCACAGAGGATTGTCACATAGGCTTGTTAATTTCAGCTAAATGTAGAAACGTAACTTAAATGTAATGACTATTAACCCAGCACATCTGATTTCAAAATGTCTAACCTACATTAATGATCTTGACTTAATTTAAAACAAGGCGTAATAAAATTTGTTTGTAGCTTTGAGATGCAACTCTATTAAAAATCCTGTTACACATGGCTATGCATGTTAGAAACTAAGGGTTACAAAAATGATGATAATTGTTTTTGTAATCAAACTTTGAACAAATACAGTTAAGATTGAAAAAAGTGAAGGAGCAGTTTGGTAATGCTAGGCTAGTAGCTTCTGCTCATGGCTACTTGACAACATCAGGTTACTCAACACTCTTTCCATGTCCAAGAATTGCGTAGAAATTTCGCTAACTTTGTTGAACATAAATTTATGACTTAATTGTAACTTTTACAAATCCGATTTTCTTCTGAGTTTATTATTAAAAGAACAGTTTTACTCTTGTCTGACGAACAGAGCTCGTTTCTCGCCGTCTAAAATCTCTTCAGTTATTACTTCTAGGATTTATTTGTTGAATTGAACAGAGGAGATAAAGCAATTGAGTGTCATGTGTTTATTTATCCAAAATAAGCTGTCAAAATCTCAACGCGGCTCTGGGCAACATAGCATTACGTTAGTTAGCATTAGCCTTAGCAGTTGCACCTAGCCGCGTTAGCTGGTCGTTCTTAGCTAAGAACTGCATATGTTTTATTCGGTTTAAACAAAAATCCTAAACATGTCAGGCTGACACACTTAATTAAGTCTGATATAGAGGAAACTCAGTAGGTGACGATTGTTACTCGACTAGCTAAGTTTTTTTCGAGCTAGCATTAGCTGTAGCCACATTGTTGGCCCGTGGGAGTCACTGACACTTAGCAGCAATGAGATAACTTCTACAGGGAAACTCGTCCGAATTACGGAGGTCCTCAAAGCTTAATAACACAAAACCCAACTCGTGTTATTTACCCCACAACGGGCAGCTTCCTCCCGACTTTCGGTGAACCCCTCATCCATGTTTCATTTTTCTCAAACACGCCGCGGAGAGTTGGCAGAGCGGAGATCCTCTAAAACCACCACCGCCTCCTCCTCCCCCGACGTCTGAGAACTGTGACGTCACCATGGCGGAGTTCCCCACAGATACAGGAAGTGAATTACAACTACACAAGTGATGGAACAGGTTTGTTCCGCTCTACCGTCAAAAAAACGTTTTAAAAATACGTATTTATGTAATACTTGCCTCCTACTACTAATACTCATACAATAGTTAAAAGCATTTTTAAACAAATACAACCCCATTAAATGCAAAGTTTTCCAAGCACTACAACCATTAATATTAATTATATGAATGCCTATCTATATGCTAATTCTACTTAACTGCACGAATGAAGTAAAACTGTCTACGTTGTAATAATAAACATAAAGGCCCAGTGAAGTTAGAAATCCAAGAATGAACACAGAGGGTTTATAACCAACCCCAACTTCAAAATACAATATGGCTGCCAACACAGTGGAAGCTGAAGTGGGTACTAAATGGTTTATTTGTACCTATGAAAGTTATTTCTCAATTAATCACTTTTAATATGTATACGGTGAATATATTTATTTGTGCCTTTGTTTGCATAAAATAGAAACGTTAGTGTTAGCTTGGGTTGCAGTAAATATTTTTTCCAGGTCATGAGTATAAAAACTGGAAAATGCATTTCTTTTGTTCCTGATTTGCTACTAGAACATGGTTAAAGCAACACTTAAACGAGGACTAAAACACAGAAGCGTGGAATTGCTTTTCTCGAGCTGGGAAATTCATTGGGATGATGCAATCATTGAAGAAAACCTAGTAACTCGATCTTTATACTTTTGTCTGCAGTGGCGACCCCAACAGGGTGTTTGTTTTGTTCTCTTTTTCAGCTCGGAGCCTTCACTGCTTGCGGTTATGTCTGGAATCATAAAACTTCTTATATAGGACTAAATAATTCATTTGAATTTTTCTGTCTAGCATCCGGATACTTTCAGAAGACCTCTTTTATGTTTGTGTAATACAATTAACTTGGATCTATGAATAATTCAAGCATTAAAATTATTCGAAACTTAAAACAGGTGCTGCATTTAGGAAACTCAGCAAACAACCCACTCTAAATTGAGTAATTAGGTAATTTGATAACGTCTCACCAGTCACATAAAGAACTGAGATTAGAGTGAATGTTCAGCTTCCAGCAGGAAAACAACTTTAAGCATGCAAAATACATTCATGTTTCTAGTCAAAGTCCAGAAACTAAATCCCATTGAAAATCTGTAGCAAACTAGAAAATGTAATTAACCTTAAAGATGCTGTCCGTCCCCTCTGACTCAACTTGGTCTTTGGGGCAAAGAAGGATTTAGTTATGCAATATTTTGAGACTGCCAAAATCTTGCAGCTGTAAATCCAAAAAGAGAAAGATGACATAAAATATTTTTTAAAAACATGTATCAGTTTCCTCTCACTTTCCAATGAATCCCTGCTTTATGCTTTATGTTGCTCTATGTATAACATTTCTACAAAATACATTGACGTTTGTGTTTGCAATGTGACAATGTAGGAAAAAGGCGTATAAACACTTTTGCAAGCACTGTGTTACCTCATTTATATGTGAGTTTAAACTAAAACAACGTGAGTTATTTTAGTTTTTCTCTAAAATATGAATCTAAAAGGAAGCACCTTTTAGAAGCACATATAATTAATCTAGGTATATTTATGCACATATAAAGATTATTAAAATGATTTTTGCAACAAAACAAACGTGTGTTTTTGTGGAGTGGACTATAATTTCAATATTAAGGTAATGGTCAACACACAATACAATACTTGTTATTTTTCCTTCTCATTTTTGCTGTAAACCTTAGTTTAGAGCTCAGTTGTCACTCATGGCTGTTCAATCTTTCTTATAGTTATTTGATCAGTAATCATAATTGTATATTCAAATCCTGAGTGATGATGGTTCTCCTGTACTGATATAAAGATCTTGTTGCTTGAGACCTTTAACCAGTAAACTTTGGCACAATGTAGCTGTTGTTGCAGATATATCTAATCTCATCTCCTAAATTTCTGCAATGAAGCAAAAATCTAATCCACAAGGAATCAAAGGCCAAAATGGGTGACAGATTCGAAATTCTAAATATGTCCAAATAGTTGAAACAGTTGGCAAATGTATTTTATTTTCTCGCATTTTGGAAAGTATTTTGTTGTGTTTTGTTTCATAAACACAATAAACAAAACACAATGCGATGTTTAGCATCTGTTGACACTATATGTTAAAAAATGCAGCCACACTTCACCATTTATGTAAGCCCTTTATTCTTAAAAATCATATTAGTAGTAACTTATTTGAGCTTTAACTGCACTTTACTACAAGTAAAGTGTCAAGAGTACATCATGCTAAATCCAAGAAATACATTGTACAATAGGGATAACATTTCAATCAAAATGTTTTCTGTAATTTTCTTAATTTTCCAATTTCTTAAAAAAAATAAAAAAATTCTGTATTCTGCAGAGAGTACTCTGGTTAGGTCAGTGTACAATTTCACAAAATTTCAAACACACTCTTTACACTGGGCACCGGTGGACATAGTATCCTGTCACGTAACCTATGACGTAAATCCCCACCAGTGCAGCTAACGCTCCAGCAGCCTTCAGCGCGATCCCGGTGTTTCCAGTGCACAGTCTGTTGTAGAGCCTGTGAATTAGACCAACCATAAAGTTTTATTTATTTCAAAATAAATCAGAATCTGAAAATACTGTTAAGATGGGCAATATCTACTCAAAATCTGTTATCTACTCAAGCTCGTTGCCTTCCTTGCTTCCTTGTCTGGGTTTATGAACCATAAAAATTCTAATATAGAGCTAAATAATTAATTAGAATTTTTATGTCTAGCATCCGACTACTTTCAGAAGACTGTTTTTGTGTTTGTGTAATATAATTAACTTGTATCTTTGAATAATTCATACATTTAAATTATTAAAATGATCATAAACTTAAACTAGGTGCTGTATTTAGAAAATTTAGCAAACAAGCCACTCTAAATTGAGTATTTAGGTAGTTTGATACCATCAACCTGTCGCATAAACACAGCAAAGAATATATATTTGTGCCCCTACAGATCTTTCCTGTCTCTGCTTGAAAGTTTCAGATCTTAATTTCAGGCAAAGGTCACCAAGGTAAATACAAAATGTAACTTTCAAATGAATTCATTTATGATTATTATGATTCTTTTTTTTTTTCCTTTTAGAATGCTATCTGACTCAATTTGGTCATATTTATAAAAAATAACTGATCAACTAGAGTTTTAGGAAATCTGAGGTAAATTCCAGCCTTTATACCCAAGTCTGTATCACGTTTGTGAAAAAACATCTGGATGATACCCAAGGCTTCCCATAAGTGGGTGGACGAGATAAAAAAAAATCTAACTTTTAGGAATATGTGAATCTTGTAACACTCAGAATAAAACAGCATTAAAAAAGCAAACAAACAAACAAATAAAAAACACACAAAAATGCCAGTCAAACATTTTTCTTGTGGTCGTTTGAAGCTGCTTGGATGCTTTATAACCAGGATGAGTTGGAAATAAGGATGGACATTTATCCTGATAAATATCCATTCTCATTTGTTTTTTAGCGCAATAAATTTCTTTGTATGATAAGAATTCAGAATTCAGCTGCAAACAAGTAATGAATAATATTTCTATTTCTATTTATTTTCTAGTTTATTCACTATTTGTTTAATGAAACAAGTAACAATAAATACTGATTAATATATTTGAATTAAATTCTGTTATTATATGAATGTTAGTGATACAAATCACACTTCTTTTTGTGACTAGTGTCCTAATTGAGCGTATTACAAATACATATGTTTTCCAGGGCAGTATTTGTGCTTTTGAAACTGTGATTGATGCGTCATGCTGTCACATCTTTACAGTTATCTAGCAGAGAAGTAATAAATAGTTTGTATTATCATTTTATTATTATCACAATATTACCATAAAATACTGTGATAAAACTTTAATTTGTAAACTTTGAAACCCTAAAATGGAGCTGGACTAAACAATTCTGTATGTGAAACTAGGTCAAAAGTTTTACACAGCAATATGAAAGATTAGAGGTAAGGTTCTGCTGATTTTACTCCACCTTGTCATTTGCAAAAATATTTTTACTATAAAATCTTGATATGAAATAAATTGTACAAATGGCAGTTGACTAATATTTTATTCAAATGTTCCTAGGTATTTAATTTCCACCTTGGTGGATACTAAGGTTTTTATATTAAAAGTCCAGCAGAGCTATTAGCTGAAAGATTTTTCAACTGTAAATGATCAACTAATTCATGCTCCCAGGCCCCATCCCAGCACTTTCCTGGATTAGTTATTTTCCTTCTCCGTTGCAGGAAATAGTTTTTTAGTTAGTTTTTCACATATTAACTTCACTTATTTTACAGATAAATATGTCACACAGGACTGTAGAAAAAACAAGTAAAAAGCAGCATTACTCTAAAAAGACCCTTAGAAAAGTCTGGAGAACTTTCCAAGGTTGTAAAATAGTGAAATTATTTACACAAATGTATTATGAAAACGAGGTTAAAATGCTTCCTCACTGTTGTGCCTCCCCGTCTAAGGAACCCAGCCATTTATCTGATTACTCGACAGTGTGAGAAAACTATTCCCTACATGTGAAATTGAGTTTTGGGATTCATCTTCATCTCACCTCCTTGCAGTAGACTCTGAAGCTTCTACGTTCATGTTGATGTTACTCTCATTCCAGCGGTCATAATGCACGCTGCTCTCCCCGCTGGACTCCATTGGAAGTGTCTTCTTCTATTATTAGGGGTTTAATGTGTAGTTATTTTCTGCTCAGTGTCAGTCTAGACACAGGAGAAGTACAACATGTTACATGCAAGTCAATATTTTCACTAGCAAGGAAATGAATCTGATTTAAAATGAGGTTTGATATCTGTAAGGTTGGCTGATTACTTTGATGAGTAAAAAAGGAACCTGAGATAGATTCTTACCTTCAAAACTAATGTCAAACAATAACTCTGTCTGACAACAACGAGCTTGGAAAGTCTTCTGTCAAATCCGTGAAAAGAAAGCACTGCCTCAGTCTCAGTGACAGACTTTGGCCGAAGTTCACAGAGGCCATCCTGTCATAAATCTATGAGCTGTTCTAATTCTTCTTCTTAACTTTATAACACTTTCCCAGTGATAAACCCAGTTTATTACTTGCTATATTAAATTCTGGGTTTGATCAAATCCTGAGCAGATACGAAGAAATGCAAAGCATGAAAAAAAGGGCAGTAAATATGTTCCTGACAGCTCACCTGGCATATATGCTATTCATTTTGTCAACAACAACAAAGACATTTTTGATTTAGAATACGGGATATGAAGCATAACAGCAGCCAAGGGTCATTTTTACATAAAATTATAAGACTGAACGTAAAGAAAGACTTTAATGTTTTGGCTTATGGTTTTATTAACAGACCATAAGGTTTTAATATTATTAATTATTAATAGTTAGTTATTAATAGTGTATAGGGGAAAATGCAAACTGTATTCCAGTTTATACTTTGAGTATGATGTGATATTTTGGAATATCATATCAATAACACAGACACAGGATGTAGACAGTAGCTGCTCTTTCTGTAATTTGGACAATGAGACAATAGTCCACTTAATGCGGAGGTGGACTATTGTCACATTTTGGAAAGACTTTGTTTATTATATTCAATCTCATATTCTCAATAGTTTTTCACTTTTATGCACAGATGTACTTTTTGGTTTCTACAATGTCTGTCCTGCTAATAAGAATCAATTTTATGTAATTAATTTATTGTTAATTCTAGTTAAATTTCATATTCATAAATGCAAATTTTCTGGCAAAAAGCCTCTATTTAATCTGTTTTTATCTGAATTACAACACTATGCAGCAACTATACAGACCCCCACCAATCCCAAAGCTGTACAGACTCTTGAAGCCCTAAAATTATTTAACTGTATTCCCTGAAACACTGTCTTATATCTGTCTGTGCTCTTTGTATTATACTTTATATTGTTTTTATTCCTTGTAACCCCTGGCATTTTTTTTCATTTTCCCCCATTCTGTACATTTTATTGACATTTTGATGCAATTAAAAAAAAAGAAAAAAAAACACAGACAGTTTTTTTTTAAAGTAGAACAAAAGATTTATTGAATTTCATAAATTTTCGTTCATTAGATGTGCTAATTAATTATTCACAGGAAGCGTTTGTTTCACACCGGAAGCAGTGTGAACGTTTGTGACGCGATTAAACTTCCGCTGCGCATTTTCAGGTGTGTTTGGGTGTTTTATTTTCTCAGCGATTGTTTTTTATCAAGCTCTGCATTCACGCCTTTGTTTTAAGATATCAAAACTGTTACACACGCGCCAGTTAAAATGTATAAGAACTGTGATATTTATTTCTTTGTAAAACATATATTTTAACCTGTAGAATTTCTATAGCAACGGTCTCACATGCTAGCTTACGCTAAAGTTTGCTAATGCTAGCACCGTGGTAGCATTCCTGTCTAACATAAAACTTAAATTAGCTCTTGAAAGTTTAACATGCTGCTTGCTATGTTGCTCTTTGGAATTTGTGAGTTTATATGCTGTGTCTCCAGCTTAAGAAATTTGTCATAGAGTTTAAGGTTTTAAGTTATTTTACTGCTTTAACTATATAACCCTGCTAATAACACGGCTGTGGAAATGTTAACTAGCACTGTAAGGTGGAAACGAGACGCCTGATTTACAACTGGACAGCGTGTTGAGTCCATATGCCTCTTACGTATGAAACAGTATGTCTATTATTAGTGTTTTGAGTACCTAAACGCTGAGTGCTCTTTTAACAGGATAATTTTTTATTTAGGCGCACAATATACTTTAATTCTCACTAACAGCAGTTCACTTTCACCTCTGCTAGATTCACAACTTACTAGAATCTAGTAAGGTTATAGATTTATCTTCTAGATAGAATCTGTCTTCTAGATAGATTCTTCCTATTCGATGTTGTAATGCGTCTCTAATTTGTTGCCCAAAGTGCTAGAGATATAACTTCTTGAAGTAGCTTTAGTTCTTCTAGCATATGTTTAAAACAGGTGTTTCTCAGGAGTTTGAAACTGACCAGCCAAATTGGAGTGGTGGGACCAATCTGGCCACCTTAAATAGAAATTTCAGGCTTGTGTTTACTAATGCCTCATGAGCGAAATCCGTAACACCAATGCTGCGATAAATCTTTGTGCATGTCTGTGTTTGTCATGTGAATCAGGTGGTGGATTGTGGATGCTGATGGGGGACGAAAAGGAGACCTGGAAAGTAAAAACTCTTGACGAAATCTTGCAGGAAAAAAAACGTCGACGAGAATTAGAAGAGAAAACTGTTATTAAGCGCCAGAAAAATGTAAATATTCCTGGTAATGTTGATAAACTAATCTCCAATTTCATTTTCAGAGATATTTTTAATTTGTAATTTTTTGTGTCAAATCAGCATTTATTGCTTTCTCTTTCAAAAGAATTGTAACACAAAAAAGCTAACTTGAGTTTTGTAGGTGTATTTTAAATGTGGTTGTTTCTGATTTGAGCTTACTCTAGTAATTAGCTGTTGTCACTTGATATTGATGAGGTTTTGGATTTCAGACACTAACAAATGTTATCTTGTTTTACGCAGTTCTCACAGGGCGTTGTTCCACAGACGAATGATCGGGAACCGAAACGAGACACTCCGGAGGAAGGAGAACTACGAGATCAAAGAATGGAAATAACAATTCGTAATTCCCCGTACGTACGGGAGGACTCGACAGAGGACAGGTAGATTATGTCATGATACGGATGTGTTAATTAGTAACGGTTATTAGTGAAGTCTAACAGTGTTTGCGTTATATTTCTGATAGAGGAGAGGAAGACGAGTCACTAGCGATCAAACCCCCACAGCAGGTTGCGAGGAAGGACAAAACGCATCACAGAAAGGAGGAGAAGAGAAAGGATAAAAGACGCCACCGCAGTCACTCTGCTGAAGGCGGTGAGATGTTTGATCGATTACGCACACAGGAACGTGATTGACGGAGTGTCGTACCAAAATTTTGATCAGTTCTTTTGCTTTTTTTCCCCCTTCTTTTGATTACGATTAAAGCTGGAGGTAAACATGTACGAGCCAAAGACAAAGAAAAGGAGCGAGACAGCGATCGCCGGAAGCGGCGATGGGAGGAAGACAAAGCACGCAGAGACTGGGAGAGGCAGAAACGAAGAGAACAAGCCAGAGCTCATTCTCGCAGAGAAAGGTGAGCGTTAATGTTAGTTATCGATTGATTTCATGGTAGTAAAGCTAATATGGTTTTAAATGTAACCACCCCAGCATCTATGAATGTAATGGATTTGACAAATGTAATAAATTTTCCTTTTGTTTGTTTGTTTTTTTACAATATGTTAAACTTTGGGGTGGGCGATATGACAATATTACATCTTAAACAACTACAACCTGTTGATGATTTACCAAAGCAGAGATCTGGTGGGCTCATATGGCACAGGTCTTGCTGGTTTACGCATTTGCTCAGATACATCAGTTTCTGTTTTGTCTGTTTCCTTCAGCTTCATAAATTAACTTTTATGTAGCAGGAAGGAAATGACTACTGGTTTTCCATGTGTACCATGATACCCGTTTGATTTCCGAATAGTCAGTTTTAACAGTTTGAAAGTAAAATTACCTTTAAAGCCATATTCAGGTACGGTGCTACTAAAGACTCAGGTGTTTCTGATTGTCCACCAAATGCAATTGAAGCTATTTTGTCCTCATTACACACAGAAGAAAACTCCAAGAACACTCCCCTCCTCCAGCTGTTCCTAGGTGTCTAGCGGCTAATGCTAAGTAAGTAAACATTTAGGTGGTTGTTCCTCAGTGGTCTGGTTAGTCTATTGAACTTGTTATTGATTTGTGAGATTTTCTGAACAATGTGCTTTTATTCAGCACGACAGTTAAAATAATTACGGCAGGGTTTAGATCTAATTTCATACAGTGTCACTGCAGCAGACCTTAACAGTAACTTAAAATATCATATTTGCAACTAATTGTTTGGGTTGAAACATTGTATTTTATTTTGATAAACCAATAACGTGAGTGGGTTGGTGAGAGAGTGATCATCTTGGGAAGAATATGAAAATTCTACTTCTAATAATAATAATAATAATAATAGTTACAATACATAATAATAATTATAATAGTTACAATAAAAATGTTACAATAATAATAATTGTAACATTTATAATTAAATTGAATAATATCTGTGATAAATATACATAATGATCAAAATGCAGGCTATTACGTAGTAGATAGTACATAGATATTTAGTAATAAGAGTGCACCTTACCTGAGTACTGGTGTTGTTTTACATTTTAACTTATAATAAACCATTTTAAATTTGGCAAAACCATTTAAGACAAGGTATAAATATGCCAGTGTTCAAATTAAATATCAGTTGTGCTGGTTACAACTTATGAAAATTATGCAAATGATCAAAATCTCTACCTAAGTGCTCCATTAGGCCTTTATCTTAACAACTGTGCTTTTGTGTATTGAAATTGTCATTAAATGAGGATTTATTAGACAAATATATTTGCCATATTGCCCATCCTTAAGTTTTGCTGTAGTTGTGCATTTATTCTCTAAAAGCATCTAAACCAAAAACACACAAAACATTTGGATGATCTGGCAGAGTTTCTTAATTTTTTTGCTGGTGTAAACAATCTGCTTCTTGTTCGGTGTTTTTGACAAACAGAGACCGTCTGGAGCAGCAGGAGCGCCAGCGCGAACGAGACCGGAAGATTCGTGAGCAGCAGAAAGAGCAACGGGAATTTAAGGAGAGAGAGCGAAGGGTGGACGATCGACACAAAGAGAGAGGGAGTCGACGAGAAAGTTAGTCTTTACAAAAGATGTATTTTTTACATTCTTCCCTGCTTAGTGAATGATGTTCTGTCTTCAGTGGGATGAAATCATATACAGTAAATCAGAAGCTTACATATACCAAATAAAAAGACACATGCACCTTTTGGTTTCTTCTGAAGTTAAATCAGACCAAACGTCTAATTACCAAAATTATTTCTTTTTACTAAATACCACAATATTGAGAGAAATAATGCATTAATAATGTTCCAATTACATTCAACAATGTTTTAACTGCATATAAATTGATATAATTTGACAGTTCTAATCCTGAAGAGTTACGCTAAATACATTTGTTATCAGTGAGTGTCGTGACAGAATTTTCAATGTGTGATTAAACTTTGGCCTGTCAATTCAAACTTGAGGAGATGTCATTATAGAACCCTGTAAATTCACAAAGCTCTGTTTTGAATCTGGGGCGCTCTCATTCACAGTGCCGTCTCAGCATCGCCTACTACCCGACGAGTATGACGACAAGTCAAAACAAGCTCACCGTAGTCGCAGTCCGACTCGCGGCTCCCGGGACCGGTCTGA
Source organism: Brachyrhaphis roseni (assembly GCA_903066815.1). Lineage (NCBI taxonomy): Eukaryota > Metazoa > Chordata > Actinopteri > Cyprinodontiformes > Poeciliidae > Brachyrhaphis > Brachyrhaphis roseni. Next base: position 27,368 of record CAEFZY010032083.1, read on the forward strand.
GCACAGCGAGCCACGGAAAATTCCAGGTGAGGATTTAGCGTAAAACCTGTGTCCTTCTTCAGATCATTTCTATGTCAGCTGTTGCTATAGTTATTATTTTTTAAATTCATTCAGCATCAAAAGAGGAGAGGTCAGATGTTCAAGACCTGCTTGCAGACCTCCAAGACATTAGTGACGTCGAAAGGAAGACCAGCACGGCAGAATCCTCCATTGGTAATGCAGAGCTGCACTTAACAATGACCATATGGGTTTATATGTGTTGACTAGTGTTGCAACCCAAACACTTCTGAAGGAAATTCAATTTTTATCCCTTTTACAGTTATAAAAATTCAGATTAGCTGCATCGTGCCTCTTTCTACACTATAAGTTGATTATTTTTTACTTGCCCAGCTTCATTGATTTTCTTTTTCCACAGTTAAATTCTCTTTGTCTTGCTTAGCGTCAGGGTCAGGCTCTGAGGAGGAGGATGAAGAGGAAGAGGAAGGAGAGGATCAGTCCAGTAGCCAGAGTGAGGGGGAGGAGGAGGAGGAGGAAGAGGAAGACGAAGGAGAGTCTGTTTCAGCATCAGGACGGTCTGAGCAGAGTGCAGGTAAAATGTGTTGTTTTTCTGTTTCTAAATGTTGCTGGAGCCTAATAATAATTATAAAAACATGACCTTTTCCCCATTTAGAGGATGTGAGTGAGGAAGAGCAGTCAGAGGAAGACGCTGAGGAAGAGAGAGAAAATGGAAAGCACATACCTGCAGGTTGGTGAAGCCCGGATTCATGAGCTGTTGGACACCTCCATTTTTGTGAAATTTACAGGATTTATAGTGAAATAAAAACATTTTTCTTATTTCTCAAATGCTGGTCATCTTCAGCTGGCGGCTCCTTAATTGTTTCTTCTCAGGTGCTTCTAGCTTTTAAGTCCATTTCTTTGTAGTTGATTAAGAGAAGACATTTCTAATACAGTCTTATTCTTTATTGAGATGCTTGAGATGCTGTAAAATAAAGCTCAACGTTTCTTCAGTTTTCTGCTGAATTTACTCGCCAATGAGGTTCTGGATCTCCTGTGTATTTTTTTGATGGCACCAACGTTTTGTCCCAACTGTTCAGTTTCTTCTGGATATCTGCATAGCCATCACTCTTATTGCTTTATAATTTGTTTCTAAAGATTTATCAGAATTTTATTTATTTGTTCATCATGTTCATATTTGACTTCTCAATGTGGTTGCAGTTAATCTTATGCATACAGAGATTAGTATTTGAGTTAAAGAAGTTTGTAAATTTAGCGCGTTACGTCATAAAATGGAATGATTAGTTTTTCGGCTGCTTTCTGTGACACTCAAACTTTTTGTCCTAAAGCTCTTGAAAAACAATTAACTGGATCAGCAAAATAATAATCTTCACAGCCTATGTTACACTTTTGTAAGCTTTGCAGCTAAAAAAAAGAAGATAATTGATACAAATAAGCGGCATGGTTTTCTCAAACTTGTTATTAGCACTTCAACAACAGAGATTAGGAGTTGAGTTTCATAACTGATTGTTGCACCAATCATTTTAAAATGCCTCAGTATGCTTGATATGTCAAATCAATTTTTGAAAGTGTGCCATGAAATTTAAATATTAAATTAAAAAAAAAAAAATAATAAAAATACATACACAAAGTAATATTCTTTTGCTTGTTGTACAGAAAAAAATAAATGTTTTATTGATTAATTAGATTGTTGATTTTAATACAATCCGTACAATACATTGTTAGATTGGACTTTAATAGCATCTGCCATAAAAAAGAACAAAAAATAAATTCAGCTACAGAATCACAACATTGATCATGTAGTTTCTGAATTCATGGCCCTCATCAAACAAACTTAAATCATTTTAACTGACTTCTCTCTTGCTGTCGCAGTTCCAGAATCCCGTTTTGACCACGATTCTGAGGAGACCGGCGAGGAGGAGGAGGATGACGAAGAGGAAGAGGACGACGAAGAGGAAGGTAGAGAGGGTGACCCCACCCCTCAATCCCAAACTCACTCCCGCTCGCCCACCCCCGAGGAGAACTACATTCCAGAGTCCCCGCCAGTTTCACCTGTGGAGCTGAAGAAGGAGCTTCCCAAATATCTGCCGGCTTTACAGGTAAGTGTTAGCTCTACGAATATAGACACGTTGCATGTCATTTACATTTGGAAATATCGAGCATGTGCACAACGGTGAAGGGCAAAAAGACGATTCCTTTACATGCCATCCATAGAACAATTCTGTTCTCTGAATAAAGCCTGGAGACGTAGGTATTATTAATTTAGTGCAATGCACCACAGCAAATGGAAAAATAACGCAGGAAAACTGTTGAAGAATAACTCAGAGCCACTTGTATTCTTCTTTTTTCTAACTCCGTGTGTCGGCTACACTGCACACACACTCATTGCCATGGCGACTGACTGAAAACAGCTCCACCAGCGTATCAGGATTAGGACTGTTGTAAACAATTATTTTAGTAATCGAGTATTCTATTGATTATTCTGACAATTAATTAACTAATCAAATAAAACATTCTATCAAATAAAATATTGGTAAATATTGCCATAACAGCAGTATTACTATCAGATATCGACATCTGCACCAATGTTGAGTTTCCCTAACAATTACTTTTCTACAGTTTAGAAAATTAAGCTGTAACAATAATAGCCCACTTTTTAAAGTTCATATTGAAGGTTGTTTTAAATGGTTGAAAATGTTTGTGATATATATTTAAAAATATATGTGATTTCGATTAAATGGAACCACTACAATTGTGAACTTGTGTTTTTTCTGGCAATAGTGGAATATCGAAATGTTTCTTTTTTTGTTTCAGTTTCATTTTACATTGTTTCCATCTCAAAAAGCCTTTTGATTATGTTTTCATAGGTTTTGGTTTTGTCAGTTAAGGAAATTCTGTCAATAAAGGTCTTAGCTCTTTATTCAAACAGATTTAATAAGCACTTAAATTTAGCCTTGCATCAGAAGATGCCAGACTGTTTAGTCTCCCTTCAGTCACTTTAGTAATCACAAGGTGATGCTTTAGAGAAAAGAAAATGCGTCCTTACCTTAATTGAATAAACCTCTAAAAGTTTGATTATTTGGAATAAAAATTTTTTAGGGTTGCCGCAGTGTTGAAGAGTTTCAGTGTCTGAACCGGATAGAGGAGGGAACCTACGGAGTGGTGTACAGAGCCAAAGACAAGAAGACGGGTATGTACATAGACTCCTGTTTATGTTTTGATTTTGTGGGATTTTTTATGTGCTTTTTCTAGATGAATGCTGTTTTATATTTGCAGATGAGATTGTTGCCTTAAAAAGGTTGAAGATGGAGAAGGAGAAGGAAGGCTTTCCCATCACGTCTTTAAGAGAGATTAACACTATTCTGAAAGCCCAACATCCAAATATTGTCACAGTCAGGGTGAGACAACTTGACAATATGTTTGGGTGAATAACATTTGCTGTTTGGCTGTTTTTCTTGAATGACCTATTTGTTTCTTTTTTGCATTGTTTTCAGGAAATTGTTGTTGGAAGCAATATGGATAAGATCTATATTGTAATGAACTACGTAGAGCATGACCTGAAGAGTCTGATGGAAACCATGAAGCAGCCTTTCTTGCCTGGTATTGTGCCATAATTTTTTCTTCTTCTTCTTGTAAAAGTAGTGAAAAATTAATTCTGACATTTTTGTGGCTTAAAAAGTTTATGAACTAGCAGGCAATTATTAGAAGCTCATGCAAGGCTTTTTCTTTTAGGAGAAATAAAGACTCTAATGCTTCAGCTCCTTCGAGGAGTCCGACATCTCCATGACAACTGGATTCTTCATCGGGATCTGAAGACGTCTAATCTGCTGCTGAGCCACAAGGGAATCCTCAAGGTAAGCTGACCCAGAAACTGCAAGTTAAAGTACATTTGTGTGTGTGTGTGTGTGTGTGTGTGTGTGGGGTGTGTGTGTGTGTGTGTGTGTGTGTGTGTGTGTGTGTGATGGGTTAATGACTTCTGTGTAGAATAAAAGGTAGAGAAGGCGATTGTGACAAACATAAAAAGAGGTTCAATTACCTCATGCCATGTAAATATAACAAGAGGTGGGAAAGTCTGAGAATCAAGTTTGTTAAAACTTTATATAAGTTAAGTAAATATACTTTTAATTAGGCCTGTGATAATAAACAATAAATCAATTAAAATGAGCTCAATAAGAAAAGGAAGGCGATTATTATGCTTGCTTATTTTTGTTGTGTCTCTCTCTTTCTATCAAAGAGACTGGATGACAAAAAGCTTCACTCCGGAGTTACTCCTCCTCTCTTGTTTCCATGGTAACGGCTCAACACCCGGGGAGTTAAAAGCCTCAGTTTTCCTCCAATCAAGCTGAACCCAATTCACGGGACACGACAGCGAAATGACGACAAAAGTTGAACAATTTTCGACTTTCTTGTGTAGTGTTGCTACCCCGCGTTTCACATGAACAAATTATACTGTTCGCTTGTTGGGATGAGTGCAAGCAACTGCTGCCTCGCCGCGCAAACTCCATAGAAATGAATGGAGACGGCGCAGCACTGTCTCCAGTTGTCACTGTGTGACCGTTACCTCAGTCACATACCGGGCTCCTGGTCTCCAACCATAGTGCGTGGCTTAAATTGAAACTCAAACTGAATGACCGCGGTGAACCACTGAACCTGTGGAGCTGCTATGTGTAAAACCGTAGCAACTGAACAATACAACCAGCATATCTGCACCTAGAATGCACCGATGCTGGTTTGCTTGCTTAGGGGCCATCATATTGAAAATCACTGAGGTGCAGTGGCGTTTTCTGGTATATTCGACATGGACGGAAGTGAAAAAATGGTGCATTCCCAGATTCACAGTGTAACCTCTTTGAAAGAATCTCAATTCTACCACTTCTTTCTTCCTTAAAAGTGTCAAAGTCCCTTTGAAGTTTTTGCAGTTAATCTTTCTGTGGACTTTATTTTACTATTCATTAATTAATCATCTAGTCATCATTTATAGTTTTATTGCTGAGCGTATTATATTTTATTTTCATCACAAGAGTCTCTCCCCCACACATTCAAGGCTTGACCTTGACGTTCATCAACATTGCTGCAGCCTAGCATCTGCGGACATAATTTACACAAATGTCTCTGTTTTGTAACCTGCAGTGGAAAATTGCACGAGAAACAGCCAGGATAAATTAAAAAATTCCAGGAAAAGAAGTTCCATTGGGAAAAACATAGACAAAAAAAAATCCAAATGCAAATGTTTCTGAATCTCCAAGTTGAAAACAATTGCATAGACACCTGTCAACTTTAAATTTTACCCAGCTTGATATTTTACAAAACAACTGGTTAGTATTTGATTCGAGAAACTTGATATAGACGTGTTAGGGGAAATCTTCCGAAGACATGAAACCCTTCACCAACAAAAACCCTGAGGTCTTACAGTTTCCATTGTTTTGTCCTGTTCTCTAGATTGGGGACTTCGGTTTGGCGCGGGAGTACGGCTCGCCCCTGAAGCAGTACACCCCTGTTGTGGTGACTCTGTGGTACCGCTCTCCGGAGCTGCTGCTCGGAGCCAAGGTGAGATCTCAAGTTTTGCAAACCGCAAAGGGGTTGTCAGTTGAAATACCTAAGCAGCAGCTGACGTTCCAAATACAAAGGTGATGAACTTTTTTTTCAAACTGATTGCATCATCTGGACTGTTGGTCTCAGAGATATATTTCCATTAAAAGACAACATCTGTGAAGCATTTAGCTTGTAAGTCACCAAATACTGGTGACTTGCAGGAGTTGTAGAGCACAGGCTTTCTTTCAGCCAGACGGCAGAGGTCCAGAAAGCTATTGGAGAACATCCACACTCTCTCGTTTTCTTGCTGGGGGAGGAGGAGCTGAACTCAAACAGAATTTTGCCAGGCAAGACCGTCTGCTTGATGTTTCTGTGGATTACCGCCGTGTTTGTTCTTCTCTCCGCAGGAGTACTCTACAGCTGTGGACATGTGGTCAGTGGGCTGCATATTTGGCGAGCTCCTCACCCAGAAACCTCTTTTCCCTGGAAAATCTGAAATTGACCAAATTAACAAGGTTTACAAGGTGAATGCCATCATTTACCCTTCAAATTTAAGCTAAATTGTAACTGCGAAGAGCAAAATTACCTTGTTTACTGCCTATGAATTTAATGTAGTGTTAAGAGGATTAAGAACGTAGTTCATCAGTTTTTCTCAGGGGGGAGCTGTTGGCAGACAGCTGACTAGACCAAAAAGCTTTCCATATTTTAGTGATTCACATACTGGAAAGCAATATAGCCATGTATGCGTGTATTAATGCCTCTGATTTTACGACTAGCAAATTAAAAATTCATGCTTCATTTCTCCAAGGAGGGTAATTGTTCTCTAACTAACAATGTCAATCTTATGCAAGGATAGCCGTTGACGTGTGTGTTTGTGTTAACTGCAGGATTTGGGATCACCCAGTGAGAAGATCTGGCCTGGCTACAGCGAGTTACCTGCTGTGAAGAAGATGAGTTTCACAGAGTATCCCTACAATAACTTGAGAAAGCGCTTTGGAGCGCTGCTGTCAGACCAAGGCTTCGACCTCATGAACAAGTAAGACTTTTTCTGGAGTTCATATATGTTTATTGGCACTTCTGAGAAAGACGCGTAAAAAGTCTTAAAAATACAATGTTTTTTCTTTAAAGTAATATAGCTTCACACTTTTTAATGACAAAGTATCCAACCTTTAATTTAACTTTTTAAATTTACTCGATGGGGAAAAACTTCCACATTTGGAAATAATTGTTTTTGTTCTTAATCACTTGTTTGTCATTGTTTCCTGTAAAATACACGGGGGATTTAGTTTGATTTTTTAAGTTGATCGAGGAGCATAGAAAGTTTATAATAATCCACAATTTTGTTGTTTTCTGGGGTGGAAATATGATCTGGACACTATGCCAAAAATTACATAGTACGGCTTTTACAATGAAGTCCAGATCCCAGTTTTACCACTAGTTTGTTGCACCCTCCACTGTGGTTTTTAAGTAGACGTGCACCGATAAACTGGCCCCAATTTCTTTAATTTTATAAGCTCAACGATCGGCCGACACTGACATGAGAAACCAATTTTATCTAGCTTAACAAAGGTCTGAAAATAAGCTGCAGTTCCCTTTTGCTCTGCAGTGAGAGAGAACTGATTGACAGACCTGTGCATGTCTGAAAATGTTTGGTTACCAATAGTCACCAGACTATTGCCAACTAAGCGACTGTCTTAATATTTAGCAACTTTTAAGACAAAAATAAATCCATACTGGCCAAAATCTGAATCAGCAAGTCAGACTTTTTAAATATTAGTGATTTGCCAAAAAAAACGCCATGGGTGCATCCTTATTCTTAGGCTTGAAATTCCTATTAAAAAATGTGTGAAATGTAAATAAATGTTTTTTTTCCCCAAATAAAATTTCTATAGTCCAAATTGCAAAAAGAAGCTTTTTGTTTCAAAGAGTCACATTGCTTTTGCGTTTGACATTAACATTGAATTGGGGATGCAACGATATGAATATTTGGACCGATATTGATATTGCCCTTATGGCTGATAACTGATATTTACTGATATATATATTTCACTACCTTTTTAATACCTTTAAACTAACAACCATACTGCTGACTTCACCACACTATAATGCACATTATCGTGCATCCCTTTATTGAATATGTGCATGAAACTTGTGCAAGCTGTCTGATTATCTCAAAAAATTATTTTAATCACTTTTAACAATGATGCACCGCTGATTCGCCACTCCTGCTACATAATACTTGTGCACTGGTGTGAAAATGCTATAATCACAATACAACTACTAACGTTAGTAGTTGTAGTGATGATATTTTTCACAGTTTCACACGTTACACATTTCATTAAGACACAAAATCTCTTATGTTTTATAGCATAACTTAAAAACAAATGAAGAAAATGTAAAATGTTTAAACTCCATCCCCTGTCTTTGATCTTGTTTGCTGTATTTCGTCGTCGGGATCTCAGGGTGTAAGTCACGAAGAAAAGGTGGTTTGGTTTGGGAACCTCAGGGACTCTTCTTTGCTTTTTGCGGATGATGTGATTCTGTCGGCTTCGGGAGGCCGTGACCTTTTGGGTGCATCAGAGCCGTTCACAGCTGAGTGTGCAGTGGATGGGATGAGAGTCAGCAGGTTACAGCAACTGGAACTGAGTCAAGCAAGAATGGAGAGGATCCAAGTTTATCTTTTTAAAAAAAATCTCAGCGACTGAATGTTGGGAAAACTTCAGCAAATTCTTCACTGGCATAATAAATCACAACAACAGCAAAAAAGAGTTTATTTCAAGGATTTTAATGCAGTGGTGGCAATGTATTTGGAAGGCACAGTAGCTGCTGTATAACACACAAACACAGTGTGATTAATGCAGCATTTTAAAAAGTTTAATTTGTCACATTGTTTGGAACATTTGGTGATATTGCAGGAGACAAAAAAACATTTTATGGCCATATTATCAGCAGAATTACAAAAAAATTAAAAGATTAGAACTTTAAATGAACCGGTAGCCAGTATTGAATATTTCATGAACAGGTGAACAGAGAACATGCTTCATTAGTTAATACATACAGTAAAAATTTCTCTAAATGAGCCAAACATGTTTAAAATGTGCTAAGCGCCTTCTGCTGTACATTTTTTTCCCATTGGGTCGGAACGTTCTTGGCGAGCTGATGCGAAACATGACAACAGTGACGGGTCGGTCATTCATCAATACGCCTCGGCGAGAGTCATATCCAAGCACACGTTCCAATTCACGATCCGCTCTTCAAGGGGATGTTTGGACAGCACCATTCTTATGAAAATCATTTTCATATCGCTGTAATGACCTCGTAATTTTCTCTCACATGTTCCAAATATTTGCTCACCAGCTGCAGGGCGAGAGCCTTTTTACTCAGATTTTTCCTGACCCGCTGAGTCTTTTGTCTACACTCTTTACACTAACAGCAAGTCCATTCTGCTGCTTGAGGAATCGCAGTCCAGTGGAAGTCTGGCCAGCGCTGCCCAAACTCTCCATCTGTCAGAAAGCGTTTTACCCTGGGACTTGTTCAAACCATGGTAGGTCACCATGGAGAGGCGTTCAGCGTAGAAAACATGAGGGCAGAGTAGTGTGGGAGTCTGTCAGTGGACTGTTTGGAATATCACACATCCTTGTGTGGGAATGTGTTTGAATATTGCTGTATTTGCTGTCAGACTTCAGGGGGGCCTCAGCACCAGAAGTACTTTCTAAACCTGTTCAACTTCCTGGGGAATCAAGATTTTTTCCATCATCTTATCCGAGTTAACTAAGCTTCATCGTCTGCTGATGCAAAGTTTAAATCCTTTATATTAATTCCTTTCTGTTGAAGACAAGACTGTGATGTATATGATGCTGCATGCATTGGGACATCGGTCTCTCTGCCTAACCAGCATCCTATGCAGCATTTTCTTTGAACCATTCATAAGTTTTCGTTTATCCAACATTAGTTTATGTTTTTACAAGGGCTGTACTACAGATTTTCTTAATTTTGGGTAGGGCTGAAGCGATTCCTCGAATGATTTGAGTACCTCGATTATTAAAATTCCTCGATGAAAATTAATTTGCCTCAAAGCTTCGTTAAACTATATTTTATTATGTAGCGCACCGTGTTCTGCCCGGATCATTATTTGTGGAGGGCAGCACTCTTATTTCCGCCTACGAGTTGTTGTGAAGTGCTGGCAGCAATAAGCACAATTCATAGTGTTGAATTGTGCTGTGCTTTTTCAGGGTTTGGGTTGGTTTTATCAGGCTGAAGGATTGTTGAATTTTGCGGCTCTTGATTCCGATAGCTTTTGGGCTTTCGGAATCGCGTCGTCACGATTTTAGAAAGAGAGAGAGGAGTCCTCGATTAATCGTAAAAATATTCTATAGAGTACTCAATTACTAAAATATTCTTTTACAACAGCCCTAATTTTGGGAGACCTGTGATTGACCACCGATCTTATTTGCCTTCACAAAGGCCTGAAAGTCAGCCACTGTCTCCTTTTGCTCTCCTATGAGAGAAGGCTCAGGCTTTCCCCCAGAAAACCTACTTGGCGTTCAAACGTCCAGAATGTTTTGAAGAAACTGAATCTGTAAAAAAAAAGGAGATCTTGAAATTGTTGCACCAAACCACAGTGATGATGGGTTGTGGGTTAGATCAAATGTCTGGCTTTAGATGTGTAGCATCTGGCAGGTAATGAAAAACAAAGTGCTGTGAGTCGAAAACCATTTGAAGTGTTTTACTTCAGCTGTGCCTTAGCCCGATTCAGCTGAGTAAATCCATTATATTCAGCCAAGTATTTAAGTTTTTAAACCATTGGCGGTATTAAACAAATCTCTGCAATTACCGGTTCCTGAAAAGAGCTACTTAAAGACATTAAAAGTAGTGATGGTAGTGTAGTGGCTTTTGGTAGCGTGTTAAAAACAGAAATCGAGTTTGGTCAGCGTCACCATCTCTTGCAGCATCTGCTGGCCGTTTCTCGCCACCATGGTTTTTTTTTTTGGCTCTTGCACCATAAAGAGGATTCCTTCATATTTCGTCCTGCCTAAAAAGCCCTGATCTGTTTTCCAAATGGAGAGAGACGGCTCTGAATGAGCTAAACCCCAAACCTGTGATGAACGAATCAGAGGCAAGGGCAGCTATGCACAAGTCAGGCGCTGGAGAAATTCAAATAATAATTGCCCCAGTTCACATCGCAGTCCAAGCTAGGCACTTTTGCACTTTTTAAAGGTCAATGAATAAATAATAAGTGATTGTCTGTTTTCCAGATTCCTCACCTACTGCCCCGGTAAGAGGATCTCAGCTGACGAGGCTTTGAAGCACGAGTACTTCAGGGAGACGCCTCTCCCGATCGACCCCTCCATGTTCCCCACCTGGCCGGCCAAGAGCGAGCAGCAGAGGGTGAAGAGAGGCACCAGCCCTCGTCCGCCTGAGGGAGGCCTGGGCTACAGTCAACTGGTAATGACATTAGGCTCCACTTTCTCCATTACACACAGCTACCAAGCTTTCTTAGTGCTGTCTGTGTTAAATAGATTACAGACCCTCGAGCTTCTGCTTTGTGTCCGACTATTTCCTCCTTGTGTTTTCCAAGATGTGCTCCCTGAAGTTTCTAATGTTTTCTGCAGCGGTCCCGCTCACCCATAAGGATATTATTGAAACTTTTCAGCAGCAGTTTCAATATTTTCCACCTTCCCGTACGAAACGGAGCATGCCAAAAAGCTGTTGGTTGTTATTTCAGTTTTATTCTCGAGAAACGCCCAAACCCACAAAGCCGCCGAACCCGGAATGATTGATAACTGTGTTAATAATTAGCGTTCTCTTGCCTGCTTCTTTGGTTTAACAATAAAAGTGCCTTGAAAAATAATTCCAGTTTAATTTATAATGGTCTGTGCTAAACACTAGCAAAAGTTTTCAATTTCCTTGCTTCTTTTCAGGTACAAATACCAACTTTAAAGTATTTATTTGGATTTTTTGCAATTCAGTCATACAGGAAAATATCATGCAGTCACCATCTTTCCCACATAAGAAAATCATTGTGGTGATTAGGCAGGGTAATTATATTATATTAAAGATTTTTAATTCTACTTTCTGAACCATTTGAAAGAAGATTTGTTGCAGTTTTTTTTTACATGTTTGATGAAGGTACTCAACCTATTGTTTTAGTCAGTTTCAGTTTCTGAAACTGAGTTGTTTTTACATGTTTGACCAAGTTTGTGAAGGTATTGCTGTATTGAAGTGTGCTGTACTGGATCAGAATGACCAAATATATTTGTAGTTCGGTACATTTATGTTTATGTAAAAAATTAAAAAAAATCGGTATCAAAAATGAAAAAAGTGGATCAGTGCTTCCCTAACTTTAATGCATCCAGTTTAGCACATCCCAGACTGTACGACAGAATATTAGAAGAAAAAAACCCAAAATTATTACTAGAGTAAAGTCTTGTGATAAAGTCGAATGACAGTTAAAATAATACTAGAAGAAGTTGTAATAACACAGAAAAAAAGTCGTATGACAATAAAATCTGAATAATACAAGAATAAACTTTAAACGAGGAATGTTGAGCATCTTGTGAAGTTGTACTTTGGTATCGGTTTTACAAATTTTTTAACACATCAAAATCAAATTATCCTCAGTAGTTGAACTTTGAAATGATTGAGCCAACTACTGTGTCTATTTTGAAGCTTTGCTCTCATCTAAACAATTTTTTCTTCTAAATTTACGACTTTCTTCTGGTATTTTGTGCCTTTATTCTGCCAACATTGTGGCTTTATTCTTGTAATTAAGCAAAAAAAGGAAAATCTCTTGGCCTCTAATGCTCCATCCCAAGACCACGATGTGATCAAGTAAACATTTAGAGTCCATAACTAGACCAAAATCTCAAAAATTTGAATTTGACACCGATATCGAGCCTTAGTGAAAACACATAGATGGCACACTTCTCCAAAATTTATTTGTAAAACATTTCTATTCCTTCCACTTCACAGTCCTGCCATACATTGAGACCATCACCTAAAGTCCCATGTGGTTGAAACGGGACAAAATGTGGAGAAAAAATAAAGGCGTATGAGTAATTTTTTAAGGGACTGTACATAACGAACATAGAAATGTAAAACAATTGCATTTGTTTCCTTTTTAACACCAGGGTGGTGACGACGACCTGAAAGACACTGGTTTCCACCTGACGACCAGCAACCTGGGAGTGTCTGCTGTTGGGCCCGGGTTCAGCCTCAAATTCTGATCAGAAAAACCAGCCGGGACGTTTCGCTGCCTCGCTTGAGAGGAACAAAGCAACAAGTTGTGGGACTCGTTTGTTTGAAGCCAGCTGGCTTTGCTGCTGCAGACCAGCTTGGTGTCTGCTAAACAACAACTGATCTCAGAAACTCAGGACTGTCCAACAGCAGGACTCTTTTTAGTTGGAAATCTTCTCATTTCTGTGAATTCAACATTTCAGAAGTGACTGTTTCTGCTCCTCAACAGGAATGCACCATGTAGAAGTTTAACTCTCATGTTTGATCGTTTTTGTTGTTTTTTTTACTTTTAAAATGCTTCCCCGACTACCTGAGCTACCATATAATTATGCATACTTGCCATATGATCCATCAGAAATTTACTGCCGACATGACGTTAGATTGACTGTTTTTGTAAGAAATAAAATTGGAAACTTTGCTTTGTCTGCTATATTTATAAATCCTGCCCAGCCTGCACAAACACAGGAAAATTAAACCTTGCAGAAGTCCAGTCTTTAACTAAACTGTTGAACTCAGAGAACAAAAGTTGATTTGCACACTTTGTATCAATTATTATTATTTTTTGTTCTTTTAAGTAAAAAAGAAAAGAAAAAAACTTGATTCCGCCTTTGTTAAATAACCAGCTTTATGGCATCAGATTTAAACCAATAAATTCTCTGATTGAGAGCCAAGGAAAAATAAACAGTCTCGCTTCGGTTCCTGCAAGACTGCAAGCTGCAGAACCTCCACCCCTCCGCTTGTCCTGGTTCTTCTGCAGACAGCCGTGAATGGAAAAATTCATTAATCAGTTTTATCTGTCCCCTGCCTCCGCCGCAGCCCCTTCTGCAGATTATTACACCTGATGTGTTGAATGAGCTTGGAAAGAGCTGCGAGCGGGTCTGGCTGTGGAGTCCCTGGAGGCAGACTGCTGGCCTCGTTGTCAGGCTAGTAAACTCAGCTAGACGTCTGAGATGTTCCATGTGCGGTTTTAAGGTCCAGATATCTCCAAAGGCCGCTGAAATTGCGGCTCTTTTTTTTTTGCTTCAGTGGCTCAGTTTGGTGGGTGTGTAATTACGCTGCATCAGAGAAAACGGCTTCTGTGACTTTTTGGGGGGGCGCTGAAAAGGAAACTTCATCGACCGTGTAAAGATTTACTTTTGGTTGGAGTCAGGGACATTTTTATTATTTTTTTAAATAGGATTGATTTTTTTCTTTTTTTTCTTTTTAGAGATCAGCTCTTTTCTCCTGATGGTGTTGAATTATCTTTTACACCCACAGGTTTTCTCTTTTAATGCTGCACTGTGCTGGAACTTTAGAGAAGTGAAAAATTTGATCAGAAGGTGGAAAAAAAAACCCAACAAAAATCACTGGTGTCACACTTATTAGCATCCCCCTCGATTCTTTTCACAACTTGCTTTTAGGACAACACTTGATGTGATGTTAAAAGCCTCCACAAGCTTTTTACCCGGTGCGGCTGTGTGCAGCAAGGGATTATTTTAGTATTCAGTTCAATTATTCTATCAGTTACTCTAATCAGATACACAAGTTGCATGTTTTCCTTTTAACTACTTAAGCCTTTTTTTTTTTAAACAATATTAGAAATACCTTAAAAGATGTAAACAAATACTCCAGTTCCTTTTAAAAATGCAATAAGTTAGCATTAAACAACATAGCATTTCTTTAGCATGCGTCATCGTTTGTAGCTAAGGATACTTCTTCAGCTAAAGTCATATTTCTAACATCGATGTGAAAAGCTCAGTTCTTCTTGCTTGACTTGTCAATGCAGTTTAGGGTTGATTTAATAATTACTGTTTCAATTAACCTATTAATTGGGTAGCAGAAGGTGCGTCTTAGATATTTCTATTTATATATATATATATTTTTACAGAATTTGTAAAAGAAAGAAGCTAAAACTTTGCGATCTGAGGAGTTTTGGGAGAACATATTTACAGGCAGGTGGTTTTTTTTTTGTTTTTTTTTTACTTAAATCCAAAATGTCAAATTTTTTTGTACAGTTTTAAATATTGCTCCGAATGTGTTGTTTTTAGCAAATAGAACATTTAAAAAAAAAATCTTTCTACTCCAATTTAACGATTAATTGACTACAAAATTAGTTGACGATTAGTTTGATAATCGATTGATCACGACTAATACGATTAATCATTACAGTCCTATATTGCTTTGGGTTCTGCGGAGTCCTGGGTGAAAGACCCAGTTATAATCTCTTGGGTTTTCTGGCAGAATTTGGATTTAAAATCTGGTATTCCATGAAATCATCCCAATAAAATAAAAGTTGCTTCAAGCAACTACACATTTGCCAAAAAAAAAAAAGCTCTTCACTGTTGGGTAGTATAAACCATTTATTGTTTGCATGTACAAAAATTGATTTACAAAATGACAATGAAAGGCAGACAGGTTTTATGGATGATACAAGATTCTTTTTCTTTTTTAAAATTGAAATATGTGCCCTAGAGTCCTGTGTGCTCTGCGGCTTTCGAGGCCATCAGAAGCGCACGCGTACCCTCCATGAGTAGTTTGTGAGAACTTTGTCCCTTTTCTTTACGATGCAAGTGTACGTGCCTTCGTTGATGGCGTTGGCCACTATGGTGATGTGATCGTCTTTCAAGGAAATGTAGTTTGGGTGAGAGTGCTCCAGTAGCTCCCCGTCTTTGTACCAGCTGAAACAGAAAGGCAGACGCTGTTCGAGTACTGTGTCGTCACCGCAGCTATAGGACAAGTGACATGAACTCACTATATATTGCCTCTCTTTGATGCGATTTTCTTCCCACAGCGAAAAGTTAGCTTCTTTCCCTCAGTGACCAGCTTGTGTTTGGTCCTGGGTGGAGTGGGCGTGGGGACAGCAGTGGGGAAAGGAAATTCTGTAACGGGAAACAAAGAAAAGGATGTAGATATCCAATCAATTTGTTTATTCCTTTAATGAGAGCAGCTAATAGTGAAGTGTCATTCAGAGCTTTGCAAAACCATTCAAACCTTTTGAACCTGTACATATTTCGTCCAAACTTCAGCATTCGCATTGGGATTTCATGGGACAAATCGACGCCACACAGAGCACAATTGCAAAAAAAGGACATCAAACATACGTGTTTTTTTCCCCCAGATGTTTACAAAGAAATATCTGAAAACTTTGCATTTATCCTCCATCCACCCATCATTAGGTGCTTCTGCCTGACTCCAGCAGTTTAGTCTGCATCCATGTTCTAGTGTATTATTATTATTATTATCATGCTGTTCCAGCTGCAAGTCTTTTACGATCATAGAGGTGATCTCAAGAGGAACGGCCACTGATGGTCATTCTTCTCTACAAAATAAGCTGGATTAAGCGGAGTTGTTGACTTAATTTTCAAATCTTACCACAGATTCTTGATTCAATTTACGACCCGGACTTTGACTGAGCCATTCTTACACAAATATTGTTTGATGTAAACCACACCATTGTAGAGTGACTGTATGTTACATGTCATGGCCACACGAGACGGAAAACCTCCAACCAGACGTTTCAAGTCTTCAGCAGCCACCAATGATCTTTTAATCTATTTAGTCCAGTTTTAATACAATACATTTCTTCTTGCTCCTTTTCAAAAAGGCCAGATTTGTGGACTGCACAACAAATACTCGACCTGCTAAGGCTATCCTAGCTTTGTGTCCTTAAACAAAAAGGACACAAAGAAGGCCAACCATTAAAAAAATAATAAAGTCTAGTCCTGTTTGTGTTTTCAGTATCTTGAAAAATATGCACCAGCTCTCTTTTACCTCTGCTCCTTCATCACATCTCTGATTAATCCTCTTCTAGCTCTAGACTTTCAGTTTATATGAACAGCTGTTGGCACGTCTACTGTTGTGCCATTCTCTTTCCATTCCTGGCTAATGGACTGAGCAGTGCTTGGTGAGATATTCAAACTTTTGGATATCGTTTTACCACCTAATCCTGATTTAAACTTCTTTATAGTTTTATCTGTGAGATGTCTCCAGTCTTTATGATGCTTGCTTAAAGATCTGAACAGCTGTACTTCTACTACCATTATATGGCACATAGGTAGACTATGTAGTAATTAGGTGTAAGTCACTGGTTAATGAGTTAGTGTAGAGTTGATCAGCTAAGGATTAATTGATAAGTGGTCATTTTCTTAAAAACCTGAGATTTCTCTGGAATCCAGAGGGCCAACCGTCTTTCAGAAGCATGAAAGGCTGAATGTTTCACAATATGCAAAATTAAATAATAATTTTAAAAAAATCAACATTATTTATGTCAGCCGTATTAAATACTGAGTGAATAAACAGGAAATTGTAGTTTTCTCTTATTATTAAATGTAGATATTTGTGAAATATAACAAAACAGGAATCTCTTAGATTGCTGAATAGAAATAAAAATAAATCAATAAATATGTGAAACACTTAATTCTCCATGAACAGACAGATGTTCATACAGAAGTGTCTGTGGTTACTTTTGAAGGAATGCTAAAACTTCCCTCCATGAAATTCTTTAACTCGCCTGTTTTTTTGCCGCCATGTTTTTTCTTATAATGTTACAGTTTTTCTCTGTTGTGTCCCCCACTTTTCTGTCGTAGCACATCGCTAATATTTTAATGAGAAATTGCAGCCGCTCCACCAAGCAGCTCGGCTGAATCGGCACTAAGGCGTGACATAAGGAGTTTGCAGAGTGTTTACATTTCACAGCAGAACCGCAAAAAGAGCATTTTTCATCCCACACTGGCTTCTGTTTGGACCTTTTCTCTTTCCCGTTCTGGGATGCCCCCGCCATCTTTATTCTTTTATCAACAGGGCTCTGCTGTAGGATGACCAGCAGCTCCTTCTGCCTTCGGCCAAACACTAAAACACTGTATAAGTGGACGTTATTAGTTAATCGACTGGAGCTAACTTTGATCTAATAAACCATTTGACAGTCAATTAATTGTTTACACCCCTAATGTACGTGTATTTTACAGTAGATTTTGTTTCAGCATGTTGCTTAAATTTAAACTAGTCCAAAATAGAAAATGGGAATCTTCAGCTTCACAAATATATGGACCTTTGTGTTGGCCTGTCAAACAAAATCCCAATGCTATCAAGACATATTATGAAAAAATAGTTTGATCTCAGTTTAATTCGTAATATAAAAATACAACATCGTTCCCCGACAAGCACCTCCACTAAAACCCGATCATCATAAATGTCATGAGCCAACCCTCATGTGAGAGAGTGATGCTGACCTGTCGGGGATGTGGTCATTATAACATCTCCCATCTGGCTTCTGACAAACACAACAGAGCAGTCTGTGATCAGTTCTTAGGCTGCTTAAGAGCCCCTCATTCTCTCGTTAATGCCGCAAAAATCCCAATTGACCCTGTGCGTCTCTAACCCTCAAGCCACAGTCTGAAATTCCAGCGGTTTGGAGTCGCTCTGGAATTTTCCACAGCCATACAGCGTCTCTGAAATCAACAATGAGGAACAGATTCCTGCAGGCCAGAAATCGTATCCTCGCGCTTGTCTCCGAACTGTCCCCCCGTTGCTGACAAAACCCACCGGAAAGCCAAGAAATGCGAGCAGTTGTGATAGTTTCGAGGGGTCGTTTCCTGTTGTGCAAGAAGAGCATCCCCCAGTGAAACCTAAAGAGGCGCTCCGACTGCTGATGTGGTGGACTGCACGCGAAGCAGGTCCCTTTGGGTGGCAGCCAACAGGTACCAACTCCGCCGAGCCTCGAGGAAAGGCCTCTCCTTCAGCAGAAATACACTTTAATTCCCTCTTAAATTACACACTTAAAAAAACTTCATCGCAGCTCTATGAGGTTGGACCTGTTGGCTCCAGCTGTTCCATTGGCAAACGGTTCACAGCGGCTCTTTACGCTGTGAAAGCTTTCTTTTTCCCCCTTTTTTTTTTCCTCCCCGGGCTGCTGCTCCCGCTGCTGCTCTCTGCTGCTGCTCTCTGCTGCTGCTCTCTGCTGCCTTACCGTAACAGAAATCACAGCTGGAAGGGCAGTGCCTCTGCATCAGCCGGCGCTTGCTGTCGCAATAGCCTTTCCGAGCCCAGGAAGGACAGATAAATAAGCGATCCAAACATCCTGGAAGAAAGAGTGGGGAGGTTAGAGGGTGGATTTGGAGGAGCAGGACCAGACAGCAGCTCTCAGTCAGCAGCAAAAAGAAAAGCTGGCTCCCCGATCAATTTTTTTTGTGCCAACGAAAATGAGTCACTGTAATACACACTAATGAGGACTCATGAGTTTATACAATGTGCATTAATGCCACGTTGGCTGTCAGAGTCAAAGACAAACTCGGTGGTCTGTTTTCCCTTTTGGTTCTGATCCAAAAATGTGTCACTGCGTGTTATTTAACCAGTTTTTAACGTGTTTATCTGGGTGTAATTCCTCCAATTCCAGGATCAGAGTACAAAATGTTTCAGCTTTTTTTTTTGTCATTCACAGATGAAATTGATCGTTTTGTTCATGTTCTTCTCTTCCTTGGCATACAGTCCCAGCAGATTTTTGGACTAATAAGAGGGTTCAATCTCTCGTGACAGATGAGCTGGGATTTTGAACTACAGATCTCAGGCAGATCTCTTTTTGGTTTTTAAAACAGCAGTGATGATTAATCAGTTCTGTAAGATGTGCTGCATGCAAAACCAGGTGAAAGACGGCAATGTGAGGAAATCAAATATTTCTTCCAAACAAGTTATTACCAGGCAGTACTTGGTAATAACTCAGTGCTTCTAATGTAGGAGATTTTTATGTTGTTGGAAAACCGGACACACTGCTCAGGCTCTAGTTACTTAAGAACATCTTAGATGAATCACCAAAGCACCAGTGTAGGTGCATTGCAGTGCAGGTGCAGCTTACGTAAATACACTTTAACGAAAATAAATCATTAACAAGAACTTATTTCATCTAAGACAGAAAGAGAGGAATGATTCCTTCTACTGATAAAAAACGATTTCATTTACAAATAAGTGTTTATTCTGCATAACATGATACTTGTTTGTTATTTTGCTTCGTACGGATTGACGCTAGCAAAACGTTCATACTAATTAGTCTGGCTATCTGCTCCTTTAACTAGCCTACACACCACTGCTTTACAAATATGTAATTTGTAATATGCTAACTGTTGATTCTTTGGTTTTCTTGCCATGACGGTCTAAGCCTTTTTTTTTTTTTGTCTCCGAAGAGTTTTTAGCGGCGCTAGTGGCTTGCATTTCTTGACAGTAGACTGACAGGAAAGAGGGCGAGACATGCGGCAAAGGTTATCGGGACCGGGAGTCAAACCCGTGACGTCCGCGTTGAGGACTAAGGCCTCCAAACGTGGGGCGTGCTAAACCCCTGCGCTAATAAGAGGGGAAAAAGCACGCCCCGGTCTAAGCTTTTTCAAACAGCTCAATCTTTTGTAACAGAGCGTAAGGTGAATGCTTAAATTTTTTATTATTAAAATTTAAAAACCATCAATTTAAAAGGATCACATTCTTAAAAAAATGCTGCAAACTCACTAAGTATAAACTATATAAATATATATATCCATCCATCCATTTTCTGTGCACCCTTGTCCCTAATGGGGTCGGAGGTGCTGGTGCCTATCTCCAGCTGCGTTCTGGGCGAGAGGCGGGGTCACCCTGGACAGGTCGCCAGTCTGTCGCAGGGCAACATAAATATATATATATATATTATCTCCTCCACTGTGCCATCTGTGGAAGAGACGGCACTCATTTGCTATCCAACAAGCATGATGACCAGTCAAAAAGAAAGTGAAGGCATGTGTAGTCTTACCTGTGCTTAGTTGGACAGGTCTGAGGAAAATGTCATGTTTAGCATGGAAACCTGGTGTCCTTCATTAAATAATTATTTCTTTTTTTTTTTAAGATCCTGTCTGTCTGTATGGCATTATATTGAAAAAGGATCTTGTGGACAATACAAGCCCTGTGACGTCTTTGATGTACGTCACCTGTCCTGATGCACAAATATGTGTGTGTGTGTGTGTGTGTGTGTACTGAGATCAATTGTTTGGGAATCATTGTTCAGCTCTGTCGGTACTGAGTACACCTGCCATCATTGCAGTGCTGTCAATGTTTTATTATTCTTTTTTTTCACATCAGCTAACCATTTACACTATGTTGCCTAAAAGTATTTGCTCCCCTGTCTTGACTCGCGTATGAGCTTGCCACAGCATCAGTTTTAGACTCTTTTCAATCTTTGATTAAAAATATTTCAGGCATTATCCCTTCATGCCAGACAGATGTCTCAGTCTTTCTTTCTTTGCCCACACTCTCCATGCTAATTTGATCTTTTTGAATTTTCGCAATTGAGTAAATGACTCCACTTGCACTAGCCAAAATGGTAATATAGAAAATATTCAGCAGTTTTAAATGGCAACTTTCTAAAACCGTGCTCTACCATACTAGCCCACCCACAGCTCCGACAGGGATGTCTCAAACCGGAGAACAACAAACGTACCATAGAGACGGTGCAAACCCCAGACCTCATCCTGCGTGATCTGCTTGCGTCCTGTCAGCGTGGCATTCAGGTGCATTATAGCCTTCGGATCCATAGAGTGCATGAGTCCGAGGACGTGGCCGATTTCATGCGTTGCCACGTGGACAATGTCTGTCAGCCAAACCCCTGCAACACGAACAGAACTGCTATTGTCGTTCACTTAACTAATTGTCTGTGGGTACAAAAAAATAAATGTTCCTGCCTTTCTTCCAGCTGAAGCGCATGTCTCCCAGAATCCAGTATTCATGGTCGTCAAAGTGGATCTCGCCCGTTGGAGGGAAGAAGGCGTGAGCCAGTTCACCCGTGATGCCGTCAAAACAGTGGTGCAGGTAGGACTGCCAGCAGTCCGTGTGGTTGACCGGGTAGAATCCTGCCAGGACAGAGAGAAGAATGCATACCTCTGAGTCAAGGAGGGAAGCCCTCACCCCATAATTTCTGCTCTGTGCAGACTGCAGATGGGAAGTGATGAATTACCATAGACAGAGAGCTCTTTGCTAAAGCCTCATCCTGCAGGATGACAACCATGCCTTTCCTTGTCACTGACAATTTATGCTGGGCTCTTGAGTTTAGTCTCAGAAGTACGAATAAAGCATAATTCACACCGCTTTGCTATGGAAGTTGTCAAGCATTTACAGTTTTTCTCCTTGCAGAATTATGAATCGTGCTGAATATAGGCTTTGTACCCCAGTCTCGGCACACAGCAATTTAAGGAAAAGCAACAGCGAAGCAGAACTCTGGACCCGGGTGCCAAGCAACATCTGTTGGAGACAGCAGCATGCAGGCAGAGCGAGCACCCACCAATCTTAATGTCTGCCTCCTCGTCAGCTGGCACCTCTCTGAATGAGAACGGGGAAACGTCACTCCACAGGCCAAAAGCCCTGGCAATGCCTCGACGCGTGTCGCTGGCATTTATCAGGTTTGTAGGAAAAGACAGCAACCTGTTGGGAAGCACCGTGCCATTAGTACTGATCTCTGTAAGCATTTCTCTCTGCAGCTGAGGAGTCAGCAAAAAAAATATATATATATATATATATAAAAAAAAAGAAAAGAAAAACACAGCAGCTACTGTTCAGTACCACACAAATTCCCACAAGTGTGGAGTACAGCTCCATTACTTCATCTTCTTGAGTATCTCAGCCAGAGTTAGATCTGTGCAGGAACTTTTAATGAGGGTTACGTGTTCATCAGATTGTCTGTAGTCTTAGATCACTGCAGTTGGTGAAATTCGGTGTTGGCTTTTCTAATTCAGTCTTACTGAAGAGTTTATGGGAAAACATCTAGAAGAAGTAACCTCCAGTGCAAATACTTGGGTATTTTTCTATCTGCACAAGACATACAAAGAAAGACCATTAAGCCACCCAATTTTACTCACTCTGCCTGCAACTAATGCTAAGTTAGCTAACATTTGGCAGCACATATGTGTCCAACAGATTGGTCTGTTTTATCTTGTTACCAGTTTGCCAGATTCATTGAACAAGTGGTGCCATGTAGTTGAGGGTCTGCCGACATACAAGTTTGGGTTCCCTTAAATGTTGCGGCATTGCATCTGTCTGAGGAAGTACCAGTTTGCTAATGAAATGCAACAGACGTGCTTTCTCTAAATGTTTGTATCAACAGCTGCATTGTTGTGAACAGAGCAATGACCATGAAAACTGTGTCCCATTAGTTTTCTCTTCCTCCACTTTGGTCTTGGTGTCAGTGTCATCGCCCTCAAAGTGTTGGTGTGCTCTTGTCTACTTAATTGTGCTAGTAAGGGAACAGTGTGTGAGTAAATACTTATAAGTTAGCTTGAATTTGTCCCATTTGAGCTGCTCTGGGGTCAGGGTGTAGCGCTTGTTCCTGGACAGGTGGAGGACTTGTGAGCGGGCCTCTTTGCGGATCCCGATGACCAACATGGTGGTGTGAGCTTCTTCCTTGGACAAAGCAAAAACCTTTAATGTTTCACATTACAGATTGTGAAGTGAGGACAGCGTGCTCCTTCAACTTCACGCCGTATTAAAGATCTAGTTCAGAAATTTTTAAGTGGGTTCCTGTTAAAGGTGAGGTGGGTTCCAATGCAGTTTGAAGCCACCTCTGCATCTACTGGATCTGCATCTTCATACAGTGTCATTCAGATTAGTCGGTCCTGGAGTTTGGAGCTAACCGTAAGAGAGCCCGAGACTAAAGTGGACTTCTACTATCTTAACCCTCCTGCGGTCTTAAGAGATGGAATCATGTAGACCTCACAGGTTTTTTACTCTTTGCACTGACCCTGTGTGAGCTTTAACAGTGGGTTCTTTTAGTGTTGTTTCAGAAACTGACGGTCTCCCCTAACTTCTCCACTGTCCAGCCATGACATTTAGCGCACTCCTCCTGAGTGTTGCGCTAAGACCACGGGAGGGTTAAAGCAACTCCGATCTCAAAAGCACCATGTTTTGGTATGGTTTATGTGATCACTATGGTACTTAAGAATCTTTAAACTTACAATAAGATGATTAATTACACAGGAAATGTAAATAGGACGTGGTGCGCACCCAACAAACCTGTCGTGAAATTTAGGGAGAAAGAGAACAACATTTCTGCCTGATATACACTTTTATTAGGAAACTTTAGGGTTAATCTGGAATTACACTAAATTAAGACTGCGTAGACGATAACTGCTTAATATTTTAACAGAGCCTTTAACCCTTTAAGGTGCTAGTGCTAAACAATGGCAATTGTCTGGACAAAATCTGTTTGGTGTGATTGTCAATCATTTTGGTGCAAAAGCATTTCTAAGAAATGAAGCTATGGAGCATTTAAGGCATTTAAAGTGGGAATGAGTTACAAAAACTCCAAATTATACCACTTGAAGTTTTGATTTTCTCATAGATTTTAAAGCCTGTGATCTGGTGCTTTGTTTTGTAAAAAATTCATAAATATTCAGTGGTTTCCTTTGTGTTTCTGTGTGGCCTGTTGCCATTTGATCAACAGCTGGTCTAACCAGGGTCTCCCACCCTTCTCATTCATTTACTGCTGGAGATAAACTCCCTCAAGCCCTGCACAGTGGATCTAATAGTAAAATGGGGTAGAAGATGCTTGATCAAATACTTTATTGGCTCCAATGGTCTCGTAGACTAATGTAGCCAAAAGTATTGAGCCACGCCTCCATATCATTGAATTTGGATAATCGAATCACAACAAAATGCAGACTGCTTCAACAAGCGTCTGTGAAAGAATGGGTTGCTCTTGAGCTCAGTCCGGTAACATGATAGGATGCCATCTGTGCAATAAATCCACTTGTGAAATTTCCTCCAAACTAAATATTCCACAGTCAATTGTTAGTGGTAATATAACAAAGTGGAAGTTACTGGGAACAGCAGCAACTGAGTCTTGAAGTGGTAGAGCACTTAAAATCACAGAGTGGGATCAGCAGATGCTGAGGCTCGTAGTGCCCAGATTCAGTAGACAGACTTTCAAACTTTATTTGGCCTTCGGATTAGAACTGTGACTGAAACTCTTCATGCAATGGGTTTTCATGGCAGAGCAGCTGCATCCAAACCTTACATCACCGATCGCAATGCAGCATGTTGGGAGCAATGGTTTGAACCACTACTGGACTGGACTCCGAAGCGGTGGAGATGTGCTTTGGAGGAATGAATCATGACTCATTTGGCAATTGAATGGATGAGTCTGGCGTTGGCAGTAAAACACCCATTTATGACTGCATTATGTCAAATGTGAAGGACATGCTGCTCTCAGCATGAGCTTACCTAAATTAATTATGGTTCTATCAACCTTCCAGAGCGCTCAGGTTTTCTGGATCTGGTTCTGCTCTCCATCCCCACAGCCAAAACATGGAGCAGCAGCATTCAGCTTCTAGACACCACTAATATGTAACAAACTTCCAGAAAACTACACAACTGCTGAAACACTGAGTTCCTTCATATCAAGACTTAAAGCACACCTGTGATTAGTCGTAAGTGGAACACTGATCAACAAGTATTTGCTTGATTATTTTGATGACGACTTTTGACAAAATGTAATGTTTAGCGCTTGTTTGATAATTGGTGACTGTATGACATTTTTATGATGTAAAGTACTTTGTTGCTGAAAAGTGCCACACAAGTAAACTTGACTTGACCTAAATCTTGCATTTATTGGCTTAATTTGATATCAATATGATTTGCTGAATTTAACTTTAGATGCCAGCAGATGTTGGTCAGACTGTTTGGGCGACTTTTAAAGCAACTTTTCTTCTATATGCCTGTTCCATTACCCGGTGGTAAGCTGGCTGACAGAGGGCTTTTACACCGTTTCCCTTTCTTATAGAAACACAAATTCCGCTATTTGGAAAAATCAGATGCTGTGAAAAACACAAGGGGTCATGGTGTGGAATCAAAACAAGCACCACCCATCACTTTCATTACGGTTACATTGTGAACTGTTATATTATTCTAGCAACACTTGGAAGGATTGCTGCTTTTCTGTTTTGTGTAAATGCAATTGGATTTGTGGTTAACATTTTAGTTTCATATTTTTGTATAAATGCTGTGAAATTGTATTATTTTTACTAAGGTAGCGTTAGTAGAGCTTACCAGTTGCATTCGGATTGAATTCAGTGCAATGCCTTCAGTGTAACCAGCAGCTTTCTAAAAACATCAGGCATGTTTTCACAAGCAAAAAGCCCAGAAAAAACTGCGGACTCGGTCGGACAGCTGGCTTGTCTCACTACAGAACTACAGTTTATTTTATGACAAATACAACATTTTCTTCATGTGTGTCATTACATCATCATGGAGTTAGTTAAACCTCACCTGACGCAACTTGATCTGTAGCAGTACCTGTCTGGGGTGGTATAACTAGATGGAAAATGCAAAGTAGAGAACCCTTTATTCTGCATTCCACACCTTATCCTCTGGATTCGCCTCGTCATGAGTAATATATTACTTCCTTTCCAAAATACTGAACCAGAGGCAGGCGCATTCTGCTGGGAAACTCGATAATGTCTCTCACTCGACTTTCAAAGAATGCTCCTTTTCTTCCAAATTACATCCCCAATATGCTCTACTGACCTCCGCTGACACACCGCAGTCATGCACTCAGTGACTTATGAAGCGTCTGATGTATTCAGGCCAGCACAGCTCTCTGCCTCTCTCCATGTGCCGTGTCACTGCACATCGACACTCACGCTTTGGCTCAAATGAAGATGAATTGGGGGAACTGCGAGGACTGAAGTAGGCTCTCTCTAGACTAAACCTCGAAGCCGTGAGTGAGCTCGCAGACCAAAACATGCGGGGAGACGTCTCTGAGGACTCTAGAGGGAGTCTGGAATAGCTTAGCCTCAAACTACTAAACAAGGGATTATGATTTTCATTCCTCATCTCCAGCACACACACACACCCACACCCACACACAAGAATCCTTTTTTTTTTTTTCAGCAAATGCTGCATTTTGAATATAATTAAAAACATAGTCTCTTTGTTGAATGATGTACATATGAGTTCCTTGCAAAAGTTTTTGACTTGTTTTTTTTTCTTCACATTTTGTCATGCTATAACCACATACTTAAACGTTTTCCATCGGGGTTTTCTGGGGATGGACTAACACAAATCAAAACACAATTATAAAGTCAAGAGTAAATTTACGTGGTTTTCAAAAATGTTTTAGAACAAATAAATCTGACAAGTGTGTCATCTCACAACATCTAATTTCCCGTTGAGATCAATAAAGTATTTTTATATTCGAATTGAATTCAGTTGTATTAAACTCTCTTTCCGAAGTATAACAAGAGCAAAACAGATCCAGCCTGTATGGATAGGTGGCAAGTAAAAAAGTCACAGTTGAAAGAAAGTAATAAGACGTCCTGCTTACAGTTTGACAGTGAAAGAAATGTAGGAAGATGCTCTGGTCAGATAAGACCGGTACAACATACTGTCTGAGGTGGAGCACTAGCACTTCATATTATCCTGAACACATCATCCCCACTGATAAATATGGTGGTGGCTGCATCATGCTGTGTGAATGATTTTTTGTTGTTGTTCTTCAAGAAAGGCAGGAAAGCTGGTAAAAGTTGATGAGACAACAACTCTAAAAATACAATATTTACTGTGGAATTGTTTAGATCAAAGCAGATTTATGGTCCAGTCAAAGCCCACGCCTAAATCCCATTACGAATATGTGGCAAGACTTGCATATTAATGTTCACAGACACTCAATCTAAGTGAGTTTGTGCCATTTCACAAAGAATATTTGACGAAAGAGAAGAAAAACAGTCTCTAGATGTGCAAAGCATTCTTTCAAAAAAGGGGTCTATGTAGCTTAATGCATATGAACACCACACTGTTCATATTTTATTCGCTAAAATAAAGGAAGAAAAAGAAAGCCATGAAACATCTTTCATTTTATGTACTTCTCTGTGTTAGTCTATTACAGAACATCCCCAATAAGTTAAATTTAAAAGTAAGGTAGAGGTGAGACTTAAAAAAAGAGAGAGAAGAACTTCAGGTGGTGCAAATACTTTAGCAATACAGAGGACTAAATCTTTTTCACATGCCTGATTTATGCTGTCAGTTTATCCAATAAAAGTTAACGCAGCAGTTCTCTTGAATGACAACTAATAAGAATGTGTGGCAAAGGAAATGACACAGAGCTGTCCCTCAGGCTCTCCATCACAGTGGGTGGCTGGAGAGAAGTGAAGTAATGTGGAGGGGGAACACATTTTTCCTATTCACTGAAGACATTACCTTACAAGGATCCACTTTGTTGCCGAAACCAATTCTGGTATTCATCTAACGTCAACTGAACTGAACTTTAACTAGATCTCATGTCCATTACTTTAAATGATCCCATCTTTTGGTAGTGATTAGGCTGAACAGTTAATACAAATGAAAGTCCTTTATGATACATTGTAAATAAATATATATATAAAAAGACAGCAGGAAATGATCCAGCTCCTTGTAAGTCTCAAGACATTCCACATAAAGAGGTTTGTCAAATTTTCAAATTCAACCTTTTCACAGCACTCAGAATCTTTTGTAGCACTAGTGCTGTCTTTCAAAAGTTAACATTTAGTTGAACATTTCTGAA
The DNA here is from genome assembly GCA_903066815.1 of Brachyrhaphis roseni. Classification (NCBI taxonomy): domain Eukaryota; kingdom Metazoa; phylum Chordata; class Actinopteri; order Cyprinodontiformes; family Poeciliidae; genus Brachyrhaphis; species Brachyrhaphis roseni. The sequence continues at coordinate 55,665 of CAEFZY010032083.1, forward strand.
AAATCACGATTATTTTGGGAAATGCATTATCTTGGACAATTATATAGACAGAATATGTCGTAAAAAAATAATAATAATAATTTAAAAGTAATCAGCGCCTTAATTAGTTTAATGCGCAGCTTTAACTCCGAGTGCTCCGGGTCACCAAGTGGTCACAGCATACCTCTAACCTCCAGGAGGGAAACGCGGTGGTTAGATGCATCCCTGCGAACAGAAGGCTGAGCAGCGCAGCGGTCAGCAGAGGAGCGGAACACCAGTCACCGCTGCGTAAACCTCCAGGAGTCCCACAGCTCACCATGGCTGCAGCACTGTCACACTTTGGGAAGTATTTGCGTCTGTCTGCGAAGAAAGCTCCAACCATCGATGCCCTCCGGCGCTACTTCGTGCCCATTGCGCGCAAAGCTTTGCGTCTGGCTTTTTGTCACTCTGTGCGGAAGCGCAGTCCAGCCTGTGGACCACGTAATGAAAAGTGCAGACCACACATCAGCTCTGCTCGGCTCTCTTCTGCTCAGCAGCACGCCTGCCTGCCTGCCTCGCCAGCGGACTGAATTCACGTTGCTGTAGTCGGGGCAGGGGGTCAGTGTCGAGACGACCTAATGAAAACCAAACGCCCTGTCCGTCGCACCACTGCTTCCAACCACGAAACCTCAGTTAAAGCACTATCAGATGGGTTGCTCTGTTTTTTTTCCTCTCTCTCTCTTTCTGTAGTGTTTATGTAATGCTCCTGAGGGGGAAAAAAAACGCTCATGCACAGGCATCTGGGCACAGGAGAACGGACAGGGGCGTTGTTAGTATTTTAAAAGCACATGGGGGGCTGGAGCCTTCTTTTTCCTTCACCTGCCTGGATGTTTAGCTGCTCTTATTCCTCCCATAGCAAGTCACTGCTATTAGTATCATTCATGTCATTGGTGGGGGCTGCACCTGTAGTAAATGGCCTTCACATGCCACAGTTTGCAGTTTGGAGATTAGCTATTGGTTTCATGTGTGCAATAGTATGTAGATTTTTGATTTCACATGAGCATCATATTTAATTTCTGAATTGCTGAATGGTCATTGTGTAATTTTCAAATTTTTTTCACAAGAGCATCACATGTAAAAGGTAAATTACCTGCATATGCATTGCGCTTTATCAAGTCTGAGGACTCCGAAGCACTTTACAACGCAATCAGTCATTCACCCTTTTATGCACACATTTACACACTGATAGTGGTAAGTAAGCTACAATGTGGTCACACTAGGGCAAACAAACAAAATGAGTCTGCCATTGAATTGGTGCCACCAGAGCCCCAGGAGCAGGCAAGGTGTGTGAAGTGTCTTGCCCAAGGACACAATGACCTGCAGGACAAATCTCTGCTTCCTGACTCACATAAGTTGGCTAGAGATCTTAACTTTTTAACAACATATGAATAGAACCTCAAACACACGCCCTTCTTGCGTAAGATATTGAGAAAATCGAAAGAAATCAGCCAAGATATCGAGAAGACTCTAGTGCACCTCCACAAGACTGTTTCATCTTTGGGTACTATTTCCAGTCCCTGAAGGTATCACATTCATCTGTTTAAACAATTATCCGCCAGTATAAACACCATTGGAATGTCCAGTCATCATAATTTTCAGGAAGGAAACAGTTTCTGTATCCCAGAGATAGACACTTATAGGTGCTTAATGTATGAATCAGTCCTAGAACAAAAACAAAACACTTTGTGAAGATGCTGGCCAAAGATGGCAAGACAGTGCCATGATCCACAGTGAAACGAGTCCATGGGCTGAAAGGCCACTCAGCAAAGAAGAAACCAATACCCCCGAAGTAACACAAAAGTGTAAGTTACAGCTTGCAAATGCTTTCAGCCATCATTACTGTTCTGGAAGGAGATGAGTTCTGGTGTTTCAGAGATAAACATAGTTTGGTGCAAAATATGTGAAAAAGACAACCAGCAAAAACTGGTAAGAGAGTGTCATTATTCACATTGAAACGAGTCATACACTGCATGTGGTGAAAGGACACTCAGCTAGGAAGTAACTATTACTAGGAGTAATATAAAAGTCAGCTAAGAATAGATAGTATTACCTGCAGTACTAATAGCTACCATTGGCCAGGCAAGCATTTCACCATGCAATATACTTTTATTTGGCAGAAATTAATGAGGTTTTGCATAATTACATTTGTAGAAGCATTGGAAGTACAAATGCTTACTATTGTGGGGGAATGCAAGACAAAAAGTGGTAGTGATAGATCTGGGCTTGCTGTCAAATGTGAGATATGTACACAGACATGAAGTCCAGCTGTGCAAGATGGATAACTGAGGTTCCAGAGACAAACAAGAACAATGAGGCCATGTGAGAGCAAACTAGAGAACGTAAAGCCTGCAGTGAGTTCTTGTTTTTTTTATTTTTTTTAATGTTATTGTTGCTTTATACATTTTGCCCAAGAGTTTGTCCAAACTAGATTAAAAAAAACAAAAACTTTTTTTTATATAAATCAGCAGCACTTTCTACTTTATTGCACCTGACGCAAGGTATTTAATGATTATACAGTGATTTATTTACAACTACTTGGTCTTGGGAGAAAATATTTTCCCATCTTTTCAACTTCAGTGAACGCAAATAATAATCTGTTGCTTGACTATAATTTGGGAGCAATGGGAAACTGTTGAAGAAACATTTCGTGAACAGTTACTTATTGTGCATTCTAGTCGGTGTTGTTAAGTACGATGTCTCAAAGCAAACATGCCTCCTGACATCCCAAACCTTGACATGACAATTTATCATTATTTGTCCCACTTTTGTCAGTTTGTATGTAAGAAAACCCGTTGTCATTTAAAGCTTTAGTCATGTATGTTACTACAGTGTTGAGTGTATAAGATTTAGAGAAATAAATGCTATCTACTTGCACTAACGGTAACAGTAGAAATGATCATACAACAAACTAAACTGACTCGACTTGATGTCTGAATTTTTGTTTTTGTAGTTGATAAAATTACCTAGAAGTTCCACATCTAGTCCAACTTCCAGAACCGGTATAGCTGCCAATGCAAATAGAAGAGGGTCATAATGGCTGTGATAAACTGCTTATTTGCACTTCTGGTGATTTACTTAATATTAAATTGTAGACTGTATTGTAGATTGTAAAACTGTTTCTATTCTTTATATTGCTATCCAATAACTAAATTAGCCTGTTATCTTGAGTCTCTTTCAGATTATAGTTCTGGTTAAACATGCACCTTGCATTCTATCTTTTAGTAATTCACTTTGTTAAAGTTGGTTCGGTGAGATCCAGCTGGGATTGTGGAAGCATACAGGTATGGTTTTCACATCAAGAGATCTGAAATGAGAATATGCATAAAATATACCGGTATAACAATACACAAACATGATGATTTAGTATATACACGGCTTTAAAATCCTTGTTTGCTCTGTACTTGTATGCGCCCTTTTGAAATGCAGATTTCAGAAGGGCACTTTTTTGTCCAGAGGAAAAGGGGCAGATGTTCTAGCACCTCCTAGTGGTATATGTCCATGTTCCTAGGCTACATGATTGAATAAAAATTAATAAAATACATCTAGTAATTAAAATGAATTTGGATTAACAGGTATATAAAATGAACAACAGTACAAAAAAAACATTTCCTTTACTTTATTTATGTCATTTGATTCACTGCATCTCTTTCTCTGCCATGCTTTGATAGGGTCGTGTGCATGTGGTGGGGCAGAACTTCAGTGGATCACTATATAAAATATGTTCATGTTTAAATATAAATATATTTAAACATGAAATATTAATGTTTAAACATGTTAAAGAGACACGTGCGTTTAGCTGACAAAACAAATCCCAAATCCACGCGCACAACTTAAAAATTCGTGAAACCAATTACTGACTTTGATCACCTGCTGAGCTCCATAGTGTTAATTATGTTCCCCTTTGCGTTATTAACGCCTAATGAACCAAAGGGGAAAAAAGTATTTATTTATTTATTACTAATTATGACCGAATTTTTACATTTTAATTTACGACCCTGCACATCCGAGTCTTATTATTTTATTAATATATTTTCAGGGCGGAACCATTGTGCGAGATATTGTTTCTTCTGTCCCTCACGCGTCGTCGCGCTCGTGTGGGAGAAAAAGCGTTCCGTAGCCATCCAGTGACTTTACCCTCGGAGTTGACACGTAGACTTTGTCGTTGCTCTTTGCAGCGCCGGGCTCGTTGAGCTTAGAAATATGATTTTATGCGGAGAGAAACCGGGTTCTGGTCGGATAATAAGGACGTAGCAGGTAAGAGCGACTGCCGTCACTTATATTCACCGCTCTAAGTTGCCTCTCTTAAGGCTAGGCGGCTAGCTTATTAGCTCTAATCCTATAATCTCAACAGTTAGGGTCAGTTCGTTTGACTGTCCGAACTGGCTTCACCTGAATTTAGTTTCGAACAGAACCCCGCATGGTCGACAAGAGACCCAATCAGAATGAGCGTAAAGAACGACATCACTGTAAAAAGCACTTCTCTCACTGTGTCAGACATGGTCTACATGCTTTTAGCAAAGTGTTTGAATAGGATTTTAAAGCGTTACGCTTAAAGCTCGTTGATGTTCAGATTTAAAATGTGTCTAAACATATTTTAAAAGAACTCAGCTCCATATGAGCATGTATAGATTCTGATCCGGAAACAAAACGGGTACAACATCCCACAAAAGTGAGCACACCCAGCACACCCCTCACATCACATGCTTGTAAATATTGTATCTTTATCATGGGACAATATTTAATAAATTGTACTTGAGACAATGTAAGGCAGCCAGTTCGTATAATAATGTAAATTTGCTATTCCATATCCATTAATGTCTAAACATCTCATTCACAAGCTGTGAGGTGTGAATGGAGTAGCAGGCGTGTTAAATTTGTTGTTATCGCTTCAGTGCTCTCTTATACTAGTCACTGGAAGCTCAACATGATAAAGAAAAAAACTCAGTGGATTTGAAAACAAGATTTTTTACCAAACATAAAGATGGACTATAGGCTACAAGAAGATTGCCACGACCCTGAAACTGGAACCTGCGGTCTGATGATGTCAAGATCAACTTATTTGATTCACATGGTGTGAAGTTTGTGTGCCAGCAACCAGGTGAGGAGTCCAAAGGCAAGTGTGTTACCTACAGTAGAGCTGGGTGGTGGGAGTGTAATGGTTTGGGCCTGCGACCTGTTTTTACCTTTTTCACCACTCTAGCAACTTTAGCCTCCGGGTGACAAATTAGCAACACACACGCTAACACATACCATCCCACCTGTAAATATATGGAAATTCAAATCATCATATTTTATTGAGCTGGGCTGTGTACTTTGATGCAAGTTGTTGTGAGCATTTTCATGAGGAAGTCCTGCAATCAGGATGCCATTTGGGATCCTTTTCGTTTATTTAAACGACCCTGGCACATGACTGCAGCTAGCCTCTCCTTATTTTTAGATTAAAGAGACTAAGCAAGTTAAAAAATAATAAAAAAAAGACTTCAGGACAGTTTTAAAAGCCTTTCAGTTGAAAAATATCTATAGACAATATTGTGAATAACATGTTTCAGTCTGTATTTGTTACTACCATCTTGTTGCCTAGATCCTTAGTCCTTACAGTTTTGTTGCTGTAACTTGCAAGATGTTTTACTACTCTTACTTTTCCTGGGATGTTCAAGGATGGCTTTGTTGTTTTACAGTTTTTGTGGAGCTGTAACTTCATAAATATTTAGTTAAACACTAAGTGTACAGTGAGGTTATCGATGTAATTCTTAGGTACGATGTAAACACCACGAAATATTGTGATCAAAGTGGAAGTCCATATTTTTCACCCTTACTCTGAATGCACCTTCCTCATGGTAAAAACATGTTGCTGGAGTCTTTATTTATTTTTTCAAGAAGAACAGAAAAGCTGGTCATAATATACTCAAAGAAACTGCAAAATACTTGCAGGTTTTATCTTCTGGTTGGACGACAGAACTACAATCGAGGGGATCAACATGCATCGTTAGAATGGACCAGTTAAAGTCCAGACAAAATCCATGGCAAGATTTGAAAATTGACGTTCAAAAATCTGATCCATCTCACCAGCTCTGGTGAGATACCTTACTATGTATTTGCTAAATGTTTCAGTTTCAGAAAATGCCAAAAAAACAAAACAAAAGTTGCAGCAGTAATTACAGCAAAATGTAGACTAATATGGTTCTGAATTCAAATGTAAACCAAGCCTTTAAAGATTTTTATGCAGGAGAAAAAGTAAACAATGTGTAATTTTTCTTCCACTTTATAATGTTTTGCTATTTTAGTCTTGCTGTGATAAATTCCCAGTAGAACACCTTTTATATTTGGTGTGGTAGCAAATTAAAATATGCAGGACAACAAGTAGCCAACAAGTAACTATGATAGTTAGTTCATCACAAATAGCCGTATGTTGCTATCAAATGTCAGCTTTCTGCTTTGTTTTATATTTTTTCCCCCCACAGGAACACCAGATTAATTAACGCTGCTCATGCTGAGGAAGATGGCTAAAGATCAGAGGCACAACAGAGTAGAGACATTTGTTCTGGCTGGATCGAATGGTCACAATGGCCAGCAGTGGCAGACCGACGGCAGCAACTCGAGGCCACACTACCCTGCCACGGCCAACCACGTGTCTAGGATGGCCCGTGTCGCCTCCGACGTCAGACACAAGTGCGCGGCCTACGTGCTGGCGTTGAGGCCGTGGAGCTTCAGCGCCTCGCTCATACCCGTGGCTCTCGGCAGTGCCTTGGCGTACAAGCTGGACGGCTCTGTGGACCTGGTGGTCCTGATGGTGTGCGCCGTGGCCGTCCTCGTGGTCCACGGCGCCGGGAATCTTGTGAACACCTACTACGACTTCTCCAAAGGAATCGACCACAAGAAGAGTGACGACAGGACTCTCGTCGATGAAATTCTGGCACCACAGGATGTCGTCATGTTCGGTGCTCTGCTGTATTCCTTGGGGTGCCTGTGCGCCACTCTCCTCTACTTCCTGTCGACACTCAAACTGGAGCACCTCGCCCTTATTTACTTTGGGGGTCTTTCCAGCTCATTTTTATACACCGGAGGTGAGTAGATTTCCAACCTGAGTTGTCTTTTTTGCTGCCTTATTCTGTGTTTTTCTTTTAGCTTTAGGGGACATTGTATGTTGGTAAGTTTTAAAATAAAATCTTTGTAAAATGGCACGAATGTGACCAATATATCTGGGTGATTAGTAATCATTTTTAGATTTAAAATTAGAGAAATAACTGCTTAACAGTTTTAACCTGGTAAAAACCAGCCATTTGTACTACTCTTTGCTTTGTACAGAGGGTCTGGAGTCTTGAGAAACAATCACGAGCTGGAGGTTCCCTTGGGTCTTGAGAAACGTCTGTGTTGAAGTTTGAAATTTTACCTAATCACTAACATTTGGCGGTGACGTATGCAATGCGCCAGTTTAACGCCAAAGAGCTTCATAGAAATTGCCTGCTCGGTACATATCCATCCTTCTCTGCAAAGAACAAAGTGCCGATCTGAATGAGGCAGCTGTTAATGTTAATTTAATATTTGGAAGCGTCACCAACACAGACTGAATTGCTTCCTTCCCTTTCTCTGCTGCCATTGCTACACTTACAGTCAGACTCTTAATTTTAAAACATTGCAGAAAATCAATGTCATCATTCACAACTTTCTCCTTCTGTTCGCTGATCAACCCAGTAGAAATTCTAGAGGAGAAATCCAGCTCAATGGGAGAAAGCCCGAACTGAGCATTTCTAATTTCTTTTCTTTAATTCTTTGCTTATTAATGTTAATGATCAGACATTAATATGGTTGGAATAATGTTTTGTGTTTCTACATCAAATATGACCTGTGAGGTGGTGTATGCTTGTTCTTGTTATTCAAACCTGAGACGCTGAACTTTCATCATAAATTGCCTTTAAATACTCAGCCCACAAACCAAACCATTTTTTTTTCTTTTCTCCAGGCATCGGCCTCAAGTATGTTGCCCTGGGAGACATAGTGATCCTCATCACCTTCGGCCCCCTGGCGGTGATGTTCGCCCATGCTGTGCAGGTGGGCTACCTGTCGGTGCTGCCGCTGGTCTACGCCGTCCCGCTGGCCCTCAACACAGAGGCCATCCTCCACAGCAACAACACAAGAGACATGGACTCGGATAAACAAGCCGGCATCGTCACGCTGGCCATCCTCATAGGCCCCACGCTGTCTTACGTCCTCTACAATCTCCTGCTCTTCGTCCCATACGTGCTGTTTTGCATTCTCGCCACCCGGTACACCATCAGCATGGCTCTACCGCTGCTCACGCTGCCGATGGCCTTCCCTCTGGAGAAGCAGTTCAGGAGTCGTTGCTATGCCAAGATTCCCCAAAAAACTGCCAAGCTCAACCTCCTCATGGGACTCTTCTACGTTTTTGGGATCATTCTGGCGCCTCCCGGCAGCTTGCCGCTACTGTGATTCTTTAGATTCAACGCATCGAAACTCTTGTTTATTATTCACTAGTTTATAGTACTTCTTTTTATTTGTAAAAAAAGAAATATATCTAAAGGCTTGTGCTGGCTTTAATTTATTCTCTAATTTATAAGCTGAAATGTTTAGCTTACAAAGTGACAAAACAAAGCAGGTTTCTGACGGTATTAAACCATCTTTAATCTGTTAAGAGAAAAGCAAACCTGCAGCTGCCGGATTTGTAGTAGAGTACATGATATCAGCACAATAAACCATACTCCTCAACATTATTTTTTTTGTTTTGTTTTTATGGTATTCAGAGTCCATTTGGTGTTTGTCATTTTTATTTCTCAAAAGCCAAATAATTTGAGGTCATTGTAATAAAACTCACTTGTGCTGATCTACATTGTCTCAGTTTTTGGTCAAAAGATGCCAAGTTGACACTTTGCATTAAAATCAGACATAAAGCAAAAATGGCTTCAATGTTTTTTTTATACATATATGAAAGCATATTACAGAATATTTACAAACACTGAACACATTTTTGCTTTACATCTGATCAGTGCTGTGAAATGTATTAGCACCTCAGAAATTTCTTCAATTTTAACTTTTGTGCCACATTTGCTTATTTTAGACTAGTTTATATCAAACAAATGTCAATATGAAAGATGGCAAATTTAAAAACAAAAATCCAGTTGATTTTGTTTTTTTAGGTGGAGGTTAAGGGGGTGGAGGGATTGTTGCAAGAAACCTGGTTCTGTGAAATTTGTAGTTAACTTTTATTATTAGCCATTCTCAAACTTGATTATTACCAGACCTGGAATCACCTAAACTGAACTTCATTGACAACATGAAGTACAAAATATGTCAAGGCATCATTGGTATGTGCTAATTTGAAGAAATTCAAAAATGGATGAGAAAATCTACAGCTTAGTCTAAGAAATAAAAAAAAACCCCTTAAAATATTCTTTAAAAGTTTGATGATTTTGTCACTTATTTCAAAAAGTGAAACTCATAAATTAATTTCACATGGAGTGAAATATTTCAAGCTTTTATTTGCATCAAGATCATTGTGGCTTATTGAAAACCAAAAATTCAATGTCTCAAAATTAGAAAGCTGTTCAATAGTGGAAACTTATGGTGCCACACCAGAAGCAGCTAATGGATCAGTGGGCTTCACAACCACGAGGAAAACTACAGAATGGACGGCTATCCAGTCAGTGATAGTTTGGGGTGCCATGTCATCTGCTAGTAATTCACTTTCTGAAATTAGTGGCAAAAAAGGTTGACATTTTTAAAGGGCATTACCGGTTTACCAAAATGACTCTAAGAAGATGCCAGTGGCTCATCCAGCAGTATGATGAGAAAAACACAGAGCAGCATAGAAAGCAAGACAGAAAGGACTTTGAGAGAAACTGTTCAATACACGGGGAGTTCAGAAGTCAAAATCACCGGTGATCAAAAAGGCTGCAAATACGTCTCACATTTACAAAAACATACAGATGATTCCTTTGAATCATCAGCATGTAGAGTTAGAAGTGAAACATTTTGGAGTTCTGTGGTCTAATTATTTTGTCTTGTCTGCTGTGCCGTCCTGCCTGTGTTCAGTTCAACAGCCCTTCCTGTCGAGCTTGTAGAAAGTCGTGACTTACATGCCTTACTCGTTTTCAAGAGAAACATGGCTCTTTTCTTCTATTGATCAGTTTTGTGAAGCAACATCTCTTTTGCGATATTAAAAAATAGTAACATTATTTCCTTTCAAGTCTACATTACTGTTTTTATACAGTGTAGTGGGTCTGGTAATATAAAAAAGGTTTAAGGATATACTCATTTTAATATAGCATCACAGTTTAATGAAAAACTAGATTTACCAAAAAACAAAAGAAAAACATGTCACATGTCAGCAGGGGGCAGTATTGAACCAGCACATTGGCAGCTGTTCCATGTTTGAGCAAATATATGTCAAAATATCTAATATCTAAGTGAAATATCTGCGATCAGATATTTCACCTCAGCAGTTTTACTGATTTGGTCCCAAAGAGATCAATATTTGTATTTGCATCACTTTTTTTTCTTCTTCGCAATCATAGATTTGCTGTCTCTTTACAATACTGCTGTCCTCAGATCCCCTTGTCGTTTATTATTCAACAACACGGTTTTCAAAGTTGTTTTGTAATCTTTTCTAGAGTACATCGTTTCATGCATTTACCCTATCATGTAAGTGACAGTGCTGAAAGTGAAGAAAGACTGGAGATCTGATGTGGCTTGTGCTATATTTTGCAGAAGCCACAAGAGACAACAACAGACACTATAACCATTATGTTCATAATTTAGTGTGACTCATCAAACACCAGGTCAATAAAATATTTTATTGCAGTACAAGCGGTCAGAATAAGCTGACAACCGCTGTCTCTCTGAAATATATTTCTAAAAATTGTTCATTTAGTTTAAATGCTGTATCTCTTACCACCACCCCTACCAATCCATTCTGGGTAAATGTAACTAAGTGTTTATATTTTATGTTTTAAAGTTTTTCCAAGTTTCTAGAAACTTCTAATTTGTAATCCATGACTTCCAGAGGTACAAAAATGATGTCACACAGAAGGTTGTTTTGTTTAGCCACTGACTGGCTGCATAAGCACCCACCACACACTGTTACAGACAGAAAACTGTGGATACGAAGGAAGGCACAAAAACATCTCAAAAGCTCACATTTGGAGAACTTCAGCAAACATTTTGGAATCACCAAGTCTCTATAACAACCAGTAGATGGTATCTCCAGGTCCAATGTTGGGATAAGAGGCATGCCGGGACATGAAAACATATGCTATTTGCTAAACTCTTGTGGGATTTTAACTGAAACTCTGTGGTTTAGTTATGATAGATTGACAGACATTTTTGGGGCAACAAACAGTTCAAGTAAGTTGGAAATGATTCAGTGAAGGAATATGTTGAAAAATACCTAATGCCCTCTATTATTTTGGAGTCTGTGAATAAAGCAAATAACAAATCTTCCAAATGTTCTGGAAATCTTGTGCAAAGCACTATGAACACGTTTCAATACCAGGATATTTTAAACAAAAATCTTGAGGAGTGTGCCAGAAAACCAGAAAAACAAAAAACACAAAAACAAAACAAAACAAAACAACCCCCCCCCCTGAAAATAGGTCATCAGGTCTTTTGGAAGACAAAATCCATCTCTTCCATCTTTTTCTCAGTCCTCAGACATCTGCTCTTTAGAGAACATGTGGTGAGATGAAGAAAGGACAAAATGAGACTGGAGAAGAAGCTTTCAGAGAAGACAGGATTTAGAGACATTTCACAAAGCAGAATGGTCACAGATTGTTCTTTATGTGCTCAGACTTTGTCAAATGCTGAGTGCTCGTCTGCTAGAAAAACAAAAACAAAACAACATCAACAACAACAAAAAAACTGTACAGCTGGGGCACCAGCCTTGTGCCGGCAGTGAGGTGATTTCAATTGGAGACATTGAGGGCTTTATAAATAAAACTGATTATTATTATTATTGTTATGGTGATGGTACTAAAATCTGTTAGTTTCTACATTTAGGATTTTTCCTGCACTTAATACACGTACTGAAAACAGAGGCCGGATTTTTCTCTAATTTCCAGTGTGAGATAATGCTGCATAAGCAAAAATGCAGCATTATCTGGTCTTTTAATGTTTTGGTTCACATCTTTACTTAAGGTGCCAAGTTACGTGAAGCAATAAAGCAAATAACAAACTAACAATACACTAATTACCTCAATAAACACACACAAGGCAAATATTTTCACTTATTGCTGTTTACATATTTCTTATAAACCGCAAACGTTACTAACAAAATCTCTACTAAACTTGGATATCTACATTTGGGTTCTTTTAATTAGCTGTCATGAACAATTCTGCTTATTACGAGCAGCCAGTGAAGGCAGCATGAGCAGTGACGCAATGCATGGGCGTGTTGTCATGGCTGTGTGCAGCAAAACCTCTCAGCCTTGTAAATACATCGTTATCCTAAAACAAACCAAGTCGGGGTTATTAGTGTACGACAGTATGGAGTTTCATTTGACTGCAAAGTGAGCATTCTTGACAAGGAACCGGTAAGTGGACACACTGCGAGAGAAGTTGAATTTATGGCAGGGCAGCTGTGCCAAACAGTAGTTAGCAATGCTAGCGTCAATCTTAGACAGGCTTACAGCTACGTACAGTCTGATAATGCTCTGAAGTACAGCAGAGTGTCAGCATCTACGGCAGGCATAAATATGAGTTGGTTTAAAATGTGGGATGCCTCAGTGGAGATTTGCAGGGGTGCAGTTAATTTTCTTCTTTAAAAAAAATGTCTCATTATGACAATCCTAATAGGGACGTATGGCTGTGGAAGCTGTTTCCTCTTCTGACCGCTAACGTCAGCTGTTAAATTTAGAGATGCGCCTGTCTGACAAATAAATGTCATGACTTTAAGTTGTGTGTTGAAAACGGGGGAATTCACCGTGTGGCTTTGACAGTGTCAGATGGAAGTAATGGGGAAGGTGTTGTCTCTGCCTGAAGGAGGGCTGCATGTGGGGTCAGACCTGTCAGGACTGGCCAAGCTGCATGTGGGGTCAGACCTGTCAGGGGTCAGACCTGTCAGGGGTCAGACCTGTCAGGACTGGCCAAGCTGCATGCTTCTGCTTCCAGTTTCTCAAAGGCGTGCATTGACTGTCAGCTGACTGAAAGTGGGGAAACCACACAAAAGCCCAGACTTTTAAAAAGAGATTTCTGGACTTTACAGGGGCTACCGTCATCACATTTTGGGTAAAACTGACGCTTACAAAGACTGTCGCCTCAACATTCAAGACCCAGGCCTGCTCAGCTGTCAGTGTTTTTTTTTGGCCTTATTTATGAAGCCTGGTCATGGGCTGAGATGGAGAGTAATTAGTAGAACCTGCAGTGGAAATTTTAATATACATTTTCTTCTTCAATTTTGTCTTTGTTAGTGACAGTGAGCAGGAACTTGGCAAATTTGAAAGAAAAGTGTAAGAGTGTTTTTTTAGATGAATGGAAAGTCAGACTACACTTTTCCTGTTTATGTCAGTTAGGATTACCAAGCAGGTTCTCTCTGGAACGGGTTCAGCATATGAGCACAAAAGAACAGCTACCAACTTTGGGAAGATGCTGGTTGAATCTGGTAAGACAGTGATATGAACCACAATGAACATGAACATGGGCTGAAAGCCCACTCAGCAAGGAAGAAACCATATATGCTTTTGCAAGCTATATATATATATATATATATATATATATATATATATATATATCAAGAATAAGTTTAGTCTAGAACAGACAGTTTCAGTATCTGCATTTTCTGTGAACGGAAGAATGCAACTTACAATCAGTAGTTTTGTATTAGTTTTTATTGTAAGTGAAATTACAAATGTGAAAACAAGTGACTGTGATTACTTTATGCCTACAGGTGAATTGGCTCCTTGTGAGAAAACAGGAGAAAGGGCTGATGCTCCTGAGAGTTGAGAGATGCCAGTAAACATGGAGTTAGCTGCTTATCAGGATGTTATGGGTTTGATCCAAAACATTATTGAGAGATAATATCTTTGCTAGCATTCTTGTTGCATCAGATATGCGCTTTGGCTGGTGCCATTGTGTTGTGTTATGTGCCCTGTTCTGTAAAAAGGCTTTTCTTGCTCTTTATAATATAAACCCAGTTCTAATCTTGATTCAGTCAGAATAAGGAAGCAACTGTAATTGCCACAGCATGATAAACCAATCAGTTAGCTAATCTTCCTTTGACGTGGAAAAGCTTGGGTGTTTTTTCTGCTTGTTAAATGCGTCGTAACTTTAAACTCCTACAGTTTTCAACCAGCAAATGCATCAACAAACAGCATTGTACTTTGATGCCCTTTGTGTAGAGTTGCGTAAAAATCGGATAACGGTCAGGGACTTATGTGTGGATGCATAAATGGAGATAATAACTTCACTTACTTTTTTGCAGCACTTTTATTTTACGTCAAAATATTTGTACTTATCATAGTGTAATAAATGTTTAATTGGCATTTAATCAATATCTTAAGTTTCTGTTTCAAAATCAAACTATAAGTCTGTGTTTAATAACATGAAGTAACTGGAATTAGATTTTAACATTTCTCAAGTGTAAATAAGTATTCAAAGAAGAAATTTGAATATAGAAAAACATTTATATTTGCTCTTTACTTCATCATCTGGAAGCTAAAGGCAACTTTATAGCACCTTTCAGCCAGAGCCTGCCTGTCCAGTGCTTGTACAAAAACAACGTACAAAACAAGAAAAATCAAACACATTAAGTCCTTCGTTTTATAAAATTCTGAATTTTATAAAACGAAAAGGTCTTTTACATTGATTTTTATAAATAATGTCATTTATGTTCTTGTCCAGCTCATTGGACCATAGTTGCTTTTAGTTTTTAGACTAGAGATCGAGAAAAATCCTTGGAAGTCATTCTGCCTTGCAGCTCCCTACATTGAAGCTTTTTACTTATTATTCATATCATTGGTATTTTGCTTGGCAGTAAGCCTTTACCTTTAATCTACCCTCTGACTCTGATGACAGACATCTGCTGAAATGTTTTTCTATTTTTAACCGTGAAGAGAAGAAGGGCTGTGGGACTGAATGCCTCCCTTCATGTGTTTCACACCAACATGTCTGTTGCATTGGACAGCGATAGCTTTGTTCACCAGATTGCAGTGTGCCGTAATAAACTTCATTATGAGCTTGTGTCTCAGCCATTTCCTAAGCACTCATTCATTCTTTTGCCTGCGCTTGTCCTGCCAATGCCAGCTGTATAGATTCACTTGTGTTTTCTTTCTTTCTTTGTAACCATATTGTTGTCTCTTGCAGCTGTGGCCACATTAAAGTAAATATTCCAGGGTTATGAGGGCTTTGGGAAGCATGCAGACAGTCTCCCTCTTTGCTTCTTCCTGGCTGTGCTTTAGGGAATCAGCGGATGTAGCAAACTAAGAAAAAAAAAAATATATATATTTTTTTTAAGCCTGAAATTGAGAATTGTGGCAGGTGTCCATTCATCAAATTTGCCTCCAGCCACACCCCTTTATTTTTCCTCAGAAAAAAAAAAAAGAAAAACATCCAGACCATGCCCCTGTAATGTGCGCCCTTCCCCCCCTCCCTTCTTGTCTTCTGCTCGCTGGCTGGCAGTAAGGCGAATAGTGTCCCCACAGGCTACTAGAGGAAGGGGGGGGAGGCTGTACATCTTTATGCAGAGCTGCTTGATGCGCATGTGTTTGCACATATTGGCCCATAAAGGCAACGCGTCTGCTTCACACGCTCTCACCCCCCCACCCAGTGATGGAGTACAGCATGCACAGAGCAAAGCCCACTGGCCCAGTTTTATACGAAAGCAGCGGAACGTCAGGCTGAACGCAGCGCTCTCGCTCTCCTCCTTCGTTTCCTCCTCCTCCTCCTCATCTACAGTGGTAATCCTTGCTGACACCACGCACAAAGGACTAAATGCCGCCTGCATCCTCCAGTAGCCTCCTTCTTCTTCTTCTTCCAGCTCTGCTCCTACACGGCCAACCTGTCTGTCCATACGTCGGGGATGTTGTTTAAAGAGGACTTGGATCTATAAATCACATCCCTGGAATGCTGGCCTGGCTCTTCTAATCCTCCGCCTCTTCCTCCTCCTCATTCGTCGGCCGGTTCATTCAGGGAGAGCATCACAACAGAGGCTTTTTTTTCTATTTTTTTTCTACATTTTCCATTTCTTTCCTGGACTACAGGTGGCTAATTTTTTAATTATTTTTTTAAACATCCGATGGGTTCATGTAGCTGAATATCAGAGCTGCATCTTTTGCATCCTGCTGTTGTCGGTCTCGCTGCACATCTGTATGCCAACAGGTAAACCAGCCAAACAAGCACATGCTTTATTTATCAGGTGATGCAGTGTGAGTCGTTTCGCTCCGTGTTGGTGATTCTCTTCTTATATTTCCGTTTGTTATAAAGCTTTTCTCAACTAATGAGACTTTAACGGAGCGGGATGGACAGTGGAACATATCCATCTTCTATTTCCCTTGTTGAAAAGGAATGATTACTATATTACACGTCAATAGTTGTTAAGGACGTGTCTGCAGGTGGGGTGATGAAGAGCAAAGGCAGCACGCGTGCAGCTGGTGTCGGTCCATGGCCATGCCGCTGCACATGTTGCTGTGGTCTGTAGTAAAGCGAGACGATGTGCCAAGTAAGCAGTTTGTTGTTTGCATTGGCTGTAAGTGTCGCCATTTGTGGAACAGAGCAGTGCTGATTAAATGGGGGTTGGGGGAGATGGGTTTGTGAAGCCCGCTTTGTCCCAGTTTGTAACTGATGGTGCTGCCTTGATACGCGATGCTGGAGTTGACCCTGTAGTTTTGTTTCACTGTGATGGACTCAAAACATGAATCAGCAGATGCTTTAACTGGTTAACAGAAGTTAAACCTTCAAGCCACTTGAAGGTGTACATCACAACAAGAAATTTCAGTGTGTTTTATGAAGATTTGAGGTTAACAATATGAACATAAAGTAGTGTAATCAATAAGTATTATACATGACTTTTCATTCTTAAAAAGTTTTACGTTAATGTATCTAAAATTAAGGCCTTTATACGTCTTAAGTTCATTAAAATAATGTGACTTGGACTGAAATATGTTAATCTGAGGTCTTAAATTTTTATCATGACATGAAATATTTACTCTTTTATGTAGTTTATTTTTCTTGTGAGACTTTTCTGTCAGTCAAAAGTTTGAATCACATGCAGACATCTTCATTACACTCTGTGACTCAAGGTGGTTGAGGCTACCCCTAACCAGCTGCTAATATACCATTATTGGCTAGCTAGCTTGTTTGTGTCTCTTAGTGGTAAGTGTAAATTATTGCCAGTTGGCTGGAGAACGCTTGTCTTCTGTTGCCAATCTGTGCGGTGCTAAGTGCACTCTGGGCAAAAAGCTTCCATCTCTATAAAACATGCTATTGTCTTTTGTACATTTCTGTCATGATACACGTCTTAAATTTTGTGCATAATGGTCTTAAAAAGGTCTTAAATTTGATTTGGGAAGCCAGCAGAAATGTAAAATTCAGAAAAGTCTGGTGTATACTTGCATTTAGACCCATTTGATGTGATGCCCCCACATAAAATCCGGTATAAACACTGGTATTCATAATTATCCAACCGAATATACCTGTGTAAAATGTAATCGTAGTAGGGAACATTAATCTAAAGTGATGTCAACGAACAGCATCGTAGAGACCAACAAACCCAGTCTGGGAGAACGTTGTGGAGAAGCTTACAGCAGAGTTAGACTACAAAAAAATATTCTAAGGTTTGACAACTCATGGCAAACTGATCAGTATATCATCTAAAAATTCAGTAAACCGTACGGCATAATAAACCTACTAAGACATGGCTGTCGATCTAAAAAACCATTGTGAGCAATGAGAACATTAATCAGAGAAGCAACCAATGGGTGTCTGGTCAGATGAGACAGAAGTAATTCAACGTACAATTCATAACATGGTTTGTTGTGAATCAAAGCATATGCTTTGACTCACAACAAACATGCATAAATCTACCTCTGAATTACTGAAATGATGCTTACAGATGTTTTACCTGCAAACTAACTGAGTATGAGTTGGTTTTGCTTCAGCTAAAAATTCAACACAAAAATAAAAAAATGTATTGCTTCCAGTAATATAAGGGATTTTTACAGGAGAGTAGTGACACAAAAAAATTAAAGTGAGGTTTTCATCCTCTGTTTTAAAAGTAGCTTAATCCATGAATCAGTAATAGGATTTTTCAACCTTACTGCAATAAAATAAATCATTATTTTTAAATGAAAAGACTGCACACTATTTCCTTCCATTTCTACAGACACTAACAGAAATATAGAAAGCCAGAAGCGTCAAATAGCAGCAAACTGTTCCAAACTCAGCTGATGATGTCATAAAAACTACGGCAGGCAGTGAAGGTCAAAAAGCTTTACCAGATAACGTTAAAAAAAACCTCTCCCAGCTTACTTCAGTTTATTTTTTCTCCAAATTTATCAGAATAAATGAACTTTAACACTATTTAAAACTATTTTAAAGGAAACTTGCGCACTGTGATCACGTTCTCCTACTTATCTAGCCTGTGTGGTTGTGGTTTTTCCTCTATAAGGCATCAGGCCTGTCCAGTTTTGTGGAACAAATTGCTGACAACCATGCGTGCCTCAACCTGCAGACTCGTCATCACATCAGTCTGTTAAGTGATCCCAAACGTGTGCAAGTAATTTTGGGTTACTAAATCACGTTACAAGTTGGAATGAAAACATTTGGTACCTGATTATCTTGAAAACGATCATAAAACCAGGATTTCAGTGCCATAATAGAATGATTGATGGCTATGTTAATTTACAAATTGATATATATTTTTTTCTGGTATAAATTGAAAGATTAATGTGCAAGTAGCAAAATTTGGTACAGCGTAGCCTTTTTAAACAATGTTTTAGACAAATTTTGACCCAGGGCAGACTGTTGTTTTGTTTTGTTTTTTATAGCAGAGTCGTCTAGTGATTAGCAATCAAACGTAAAAGTAATGTATTGACCTTAAACACAGTCCTCTCAAAGGACTAGACCTCTTCCATTATTTGCCCAGCTTTAGACAGGTTTCATAATTTTTTTCTCTCCTTCTCACCCAGATAAGTAACCCTGCTTGTTGATCAACATCTGCCAAACAAACAAACAAACAAACAAACAAACAAACAAACAAACAGACCAAAGAACCCGCATCAGAATGGAAAACAGTTTGTTCCAGAGCATGGATCAAAGTTCACAGCTAACCAAATACTAAGATTGTGCCAGAGAGAGTTCAGTCCCCTGTTTAGTTTGAGCGACGGCTCCACAGAGCTTCTGATTTTCAGCCGCTTCTCGCAGCCCGATAGACGCAGGGATATTAGTGGGATTATAAGATTGTGTGCGAAAACAAAGTCCAGTACGGCTTCTGGCATGTTCAAAAGTGGAATGAAGATCATGGGGAGTGAGTACGATAATTTGTGGTAATGACTTAATCTTGTCAAGTTTCCATTGGGTACTTTTGGGGATCAGTGGACGTCTTTGTGCGTGTGGTTTTTTTTAAATGTTTGCTCTCAAAAGGCTCTGGGGATTATGAGTGAATATTAATAAATCTTTAGAGTTTTGTTGAGATTATTGTGCTTTAAAAGACATCTTTTGAAATAATCCCAGATGGATGTTTAAATATGACAATGTAGAGCATCAGGAATTAATTTGATGGTTGCTCAATTACATGTTATTACATTAATTTTTAGACTTAAAAGCTATTTTGTGGATATAGATGGCAATGTTAATTTTATGAATTTAAAATAAGATAGCAACTTATGGAGTTTTATGGAGGCAGAAATAGTTAGTACCAGTATTATGTACTCTAGATTCTTATTGATTTTTTTGTCCCTTCTGCTACCAGATGTGTTCAAATAGTTCCCATTTCTGCAGCTTTTTCCTAATTTCTTTATAAAAGTGGCACCAGTTCTTGTTGAGTACAGCAATAAACAGCTGTGAAAAACTATTTGCACCCTTACATGTTTCCTGTTCTTGTTTTGATGTATTTTTTTAAATGTTTCAGAATAACAAACGAATTTCAGTATCCTGCAAGAATTTTGAAATGTTGCAGAATTGTTAATTCAGCCACACGGAACATTTTCCACAAAATCCAGTGAATAATAATGTTGTTTTCTTGCAAATATAATGCAAGAAAACATTTAGTTACATTTAGGCCTTCAGACTTTTTGATGGATGTATTATTTTTTTTTAACTTTACAAAAAGAAAGTCAAGATCAATAGACTCTTTGAGCAAATGTGAGACGGACCTTTGTTTTGTTTTTGTTCAGCAGCCGTTCTTCTCTTGGAGCGCTACCATGGAGGCCATTTTCTCCGCAGTCTTTTTGAATCACAAACACGGTCCTTAATTGAGACAAGTGAGGCCTGCAGTGCTTTGGATGTTCTGGTTTCTTTTACAATCTCCTCAATGCACTCTTGAAGTAAAGTTTGGAAGGTCAGCCACTTCTGGGGACATTTACTGCAGTTCCCTGTTTTCTCCATTTGCAGATAATAGTTCTAAAAAATCTTAGAAGGAACTTTGTAACCCTCTTCAGACATTGTTTCTTATTTCTTTTTAGTTCAGGGCATGATGTGTTGATTTTTTGTGATCATTTAGCCTCGTTTAAATTAGCGGACAGGTTTTATTTCAGCGATTTCTGGTTAGTGCAACTAAAATAAAAAAAATGCGGTTAATTACATTTTATTCATCATTTAGGAAGGAGGGCAGATGCATTTTCAAATACAATCAGGCTTATGATCAGCCTTATTGCTTAAAAAGGTTATCTTTACTTGACCCTATCATTTGTTTAATGGTATAAAGAATATAAATGGGACCAAAAGCAAAAAAGGGCTCCAAAAACAAAGCAGAGTTCTCACTTTTCTAGGGAACTTATTCTTCTCAGATTTATTAAAGTTTTCAAACATGGATATTTGAACCATTTATTGATTCTAAATAGGTTCCACAGTATACCAACAGTGAAATAGTCAATCATTTCTGTCTGCTGTCATGGATCCTCTTTAGCAAAAGACTCAGTCATTGTGGCACTGGTGACATCACAATCCCACTGCAACACCTCATCTGACAACCAGTGCAAACTCTAGATTTTACATTAAATTGCGCCCTCCCACATTTGAAAGAAAATGCGGGTCAGGTTTATACTACAAAAACAGATTTCTCTTTTGTACAAATTAAGAGCTTTAAAAAAGTATCTTAACCCTTGAAGTTTTTGTATTTTGTCACATTCCAGCCAAAACCCTGAGTGTCTTATTGGTATTTTATGCGGTAAACTTATGTCTAATTTTTGAAGTGACGGAAAATAATAAATGATTTATAAAAAAAATAAAAAATCATAATAAAATCTAAAAATGTGACATGCTTTTATATTAAGTCGATAATTTGTGGAAATAAATTTCATTGCAACTTGGAGGCACACCAGACTTTGCGATGTTCTGTAATAAATCGCTAAGAACTTTGTTTTTGTATAAATACAAAAAAACACTTTTTTTGTATTTATCCTGAGACTAAATGACTTGCAAGCATATTCTGTTTACCAATGAGTGACTTCTGAAGGCAGGTGGTTGTTGCTGAATTTGATTTATGGATATTGCAGTAAAGGTGGCTGACTTAAAAAACCCCCCCCGCATGCCACACTTTCAATTTTGCATAAAAAATATTGATGAAAAACCATATGTCATTTTCTTTCTACTTGGACAGAAAAACATTAAAGGGTTAGGGTTTTCACCTGGCAACAAAGCCCAGTCACTGTCTGACTGTTAGTTACATATCTGAACTCTTATTAAGCTGCGTTTTTACAGATTTAAATTTTAGAAGAAAAAACCTGTGGAGTATTTGATGGTTCAAACTAAGCGTTTCTGTTAAAGTATGATATTTATGCATTGCAAGTTGCTGTGTGGTGCAGTAGATAAAATTTTGAGTACCGACATCAACATTGGTAAACTTTTATAGGAAGTGGGTCATTCCTGCAGAGTTGTATTTGTTTTTTAATCATTTACAGTTGATGTAGTTATGTTGCTGAAGCACATGTTGTGTAACACCATTTAGAACACGAGAATTGTAATTTTCTGTTACTTTTCTGTCTATAGCAGAAAATACCTCCTGGTACTGAATGCATGTGTCTTGCATTGTAGCTAAAAGACTGATTTTGCGAAGGCGGCTGACGGTGGCATCGGCAGCCAGCCCTCGGCAGTGTGTGACGGAAGCCAACCCATCTGTTATTGCAGGCAGAGAGCTGTAATCCCGTATGTCCTAGCCCTTTGTTGCAGATTGGCAGTGACATTTCATCAACACAGGTGGCCTAGTCATGACAAGCACACACACACACACACACACCCCTCCCACACACACACACGCAGACAAACATGACAGAGGAATGCACCGCAGACAGCCGACCTCTGGAATAGCAAAACATCCTCTGCGGTTTCACCTGTTGGGCCAAAATGACATCAATAAGCTGAAACTCATACTGCTAACTAAATTCATAATATCTCATTTGCCAGCTCTTTTTATCCAACATTTTTTTTTTTTTTTTTACTTAAAATTAAACATTGTTATAAAAACAGTAATATACTCTTTGGTTACCAGATATTATATTTAGTCTTCTGTTTAAAGCTACATTACAGTTTGATTGCTTTGCTTACGAGAGAAAGACATCTCTCAAAAGATACTAAAGCAATGTAAGAGGACAGTCAATTTTGTAAAGAGTTATTTTCATTTTATAAAAAAAATTATAACATGTCAAAAATGATTTTAAACTTTTCTTAATAAACAATAAAAACATAATGGGTATTTCAACTCTCAAATCCATGATTATTTCATTATCATGGTCCTCAGCAGAAGTTTCTTGCTGTGTTGCTGACTCGAGCTTCCATATTTGTCTTTATTTTGATTTATCTTTGGTTATGAGCGCCAACATGTTTGAGTTTTGATGCTTCCTAATCTTTCTACTTCCTTGAATTGGCACTCTGGCTCTGCTACCTCAAAATGTTAATAGTACTTCCAGTCTGAAGAAACCTGCTGGATAAAATTAAAGCAGTTATTTTTAGCGTTATCTCTCTCAGGTCCTACGTTGTATTTGCTTTTCAATAATGGATTATTTTGTTTCTTTTCCTTGCACATTTTTTCTACAGTTTTAAGGTTTTTGAAGTTCTAGTGTTAAAATGATCTGACAAGGAGCTTCCTATAAACTTCTTCGGTGAGAAGGACCTCCTCCATCTTCATTCTTTAAGATTAGGCAGCTGGATTTTTTTTTTTTTTTAATGTGTGCTGAGCTGACATTTTGGACCTAAATAAAGATTCTAAGCAGCTTACGTTCTCTTTTTTAAAAACACCACATCCTATATGTTTTCAATAATAAGCAGGGACAGTTTAATGCAGAAATCACCTTGCAATCTTGATAAACATGCAATATGAGTAATCTTAGCTTCTTTCCATCTTGTTGTTTTGGTGTTATTCGCTTTACATTTGTGGTAAATTTGTTTAAAGACCTGACAATAAGAGCTGTTTGTAAACATACATTTTATTTCATTAACGATGGACATTTGTTGCAAATTATTGAGTAAAAATATTGCCACTTAAAATAAAACAAGAGGCGTTTGTTGCTGAGAACTATTCTGTGCTTCCTGGCATTTTCAATTTCTTTGTCTTTTTTCTTGCAATGTGATTAGATACAGAAATCCCACAACTTTTTGTTTGCATCAGAAAGGAAGAAAGCTACAAGAGCATAAATTAATGTCTTAATACATCATATGTGACTAATGAGTGTAATTAGATTATCATGGTCCTCAGCAGAAGTTTCTTGCTGTATTGCTGACTCGAGCTTCCATATCCTCTAAATGTTGCTTCCTTTCTGTATCGCTTACTGTCTCTAGCACTTAGCCCTCAGCTGCATTCATTAAAACCACTGGTGCTGTTTATCAAAGGTTTGAAACCCAAGTCCTTGGACCTCTTTTACTGTACCGAGGCTCTGGCTTCTTATTTCCATTTTCAGACGTTTACAGAACTGAAACCAAACATTAATTCACACTGAATGCTTCCTGTTTTTGGAATGACCAAAAATAATTACTGTTTGCTGCTTGCCATGTTTACATTTGCTCATTCTTTGGAATTTTGGCCCATTGTTCCTGACAGAACGGTCATTATTGAGTCAGGTCTCAATAAAAGTGTAAATAAAAGTTTCCTTAAGCCACTTTGTAACTAATTTGTAGGGTCGCTGACCTTCTTGCACCAAAGCTAAAACTTGGTGGCCAAGGTCTTGAGATGTAATTTCAATATTTTCACATCATGTTTTTTATTCCTGAAGCCATCGGTTTTGTAAAGTGCACCAGTCCTTCCTTCAGCTAACTAACCTGTATTTCAGCAATGTGGTGACATTCCCACTTTTTGTTTTAGTTTCATCAGATTACATCAATCTTTTTTGTAAGCATTTGTAAACTGTAAATATTGCTTTTTTTTTTTTTGAGTGAATGCTTTTTTATGGCTAAGGGCCCCATTTGTCTTTGCTCACAAAGTTTTTTTGCTTTTATTTTTGGGTTGATTTCAAACCAAATCTGTCCATATTTGGAAAGTGGAACCCATTTCCTTCCAGAACAGGACGATGGGAGGACGTTCCCATTGTGTTTTTACTTATAAAAACAATTAATAAAACAGTTTCAACAGATGAATGTGCTATCTTCAGGCATCTGGAAATTTTACCCAAAAATTAACCAGACTTACGGAGGAGTATTTGAGGTATTGCTTTAAGCAATACTTTATTATTTAATCTAACTTATTAAGTTGTCACCCCGACTTTCCCAATGATAGACATAGGATCATTTTTAATCTCTATAAACTTATGGATTTGAAGAACATGTTTTTGTTTTTTTTCTAAATATTCTCTCATTTGTTTCTTTAGCACATAGAAAACACTGACCTAAAACAGAGGTTTTGTCTGATTTAATGTAAATGGGGAAGAAAAAGGTAAAAAAAATGTCCATACAGTTTTTTAAAATTTAAATATCTGATTTCAACTGAGTAACATTTTGGGGTATTTTGTATGTTTGGTTCTATCTTTTTGCTTTATTTGGAGTTCACTATTGATTACGCTTCCTTTTGTATGAAAAAAAAAAGGAATTTCAGAATACTGTTTGAACCTTTTTGTTTAAATTGACACAGATGATTCCAATTTTTTTCCTTGTCGGATTAAAAGTGGGTTTAATTTTTGCCTAAATATTACAGCTTGCGCTTGGTGTTTTGCTTGTTGAGTTGTGTGTTGGGGCTGGAGCCAAAATGAGGTCAACAATAGTTGTGGATCCTGTTAAGGACGTTGGTACAAGTCTGTCGGTGTGTGTTTGTGCCAGGTCAGGGCTTGATTAGCGCAGCAGGGCGTAGCAGTCAAGTCCAGCTGCTCTCTGCAGAAGTATGCCATGACACACAGTGAGGCCTCCAGTGAACGATCCACCAGCTAACAGAACTATGTTCTGAAATTAATGAGACATGTGGCGCGCTGTGTCGAATCCCTCAGCAGTAGCTGACAGTTGTGCGCAGGTTGTGTGAACGTGCATACAGGTTGGAGGATTAACTTGGTTAAAAGTATTGGAATCTGATCTAAACAACATCTCATGTTTATTCGATTGATGTCAAATGCAAAGCATTTTAAGACACTGTTATTTCTCTCAAAGCTTATTTCTGAGCGGTTACCTCTACATTTGTAACGTGCTTCATGCGCTTCCTCCTGCTCTTTCTTTCAGTCACCCCCGATCTGTTCCCGGAAACGACGCTGGTGCCGTCTCTCCCGGCGATACCCTCTGCGCGATCCGCCTCCTGCAAGGCCCGGAGGCGCAGCAGCGGGGGTGACTGTGCTGCCAGGCCTCGGCCTTTGCCCGCAGCCTGCAGGCCGGGCCCGAAAAGAGGCAGCATGGAGGTGGGGATGCGCGTGGTGCGTGGCCTGGACTGGAAGTGGGGAAACCAGGACGACGGCGAGGGTCACGTGGGCACCGTGGTGGAAATCGGTCGGCAGGGGAGCACGACGACTCCAGACAAGACGGTGGTGGTTCAGTGGGACAGCGGCACACGAACCAACTACCGCACAGGATACCAGGCTGCCTATGACCTGCTGCTGTATGACAATGCTCAAATTGGTAAGCACTGAAGATCAGGTTGCGCCAAAACATAAACTCATGATTACGCCTGTTGCTATGAGCAATTAATTGCTGGATAAATTAGTTGTCATATTTTATTTTGAGGATTTAAATTATCTTCCAGTTTTGGTGCTAAAAGTTTTTTACAAAATCAAAAGATTTTTGCTTTTTGAGAGGGTGAACTGGATTATTATGTCATTATCAATATTTATATGATAAAATAAAACATTGCTGTAGGTTATCAGGTTATCATATAAGTATGATAAACTATAACAAAAACCCCCCCACTATTATAGTTCATCACAAAAAATTGGGACAATTTATCGTCCAGCAAAACGTATTGTGATAGGCCTGCTTCTGATCAGATTCATTTTACCCATTGACTAAAAATTGTACAATAATTAGATTTACATTAATAACATTTTTAGGTGAAAGTTCACAGTGCTGTCATTTTAAACTGCTTTTAGCAATTTATTACCACTTAGCATGGCTAGCAGTGCTAAAATTTCTGTCTCCCTGGTTATTAACAGTTTAACTCTAAACTTCCATAAAACTTCCAAATCCTCTAATCCCAGCATGTTCCCTGCCAGAGGTGGACAGCTCTAGTAGAACAGAAACGAGCTACTTTGAGACTTTTTAACATTCTTCTGAGTTTATTCGTCAGAAATCCTCTTTCTCTCACAGCGTAAATAATGTAAAAAATACAGTTTTATTTTATATAACTTTTTTGTGCTTCCTTTGAATGAATCTTTCAACTACTAACTACATACAGCTGACTGAGTTCCCTCACCTGCCACACCAAAGAGCCAAAGCAGAAATCAGACAAACATGGTCACCAGCTGATTTTTCATAAATAATTTTTATGTTTTTCTCCCAAAAATCTTGATTTTTATAATTTATTTTTTACTTTAAAAGTACATTTTCTATCCAATTATGATGTTAAGAAATAGTTCTGTTCTCTGATTCCTAAAAGTTTTTTTTTTTTTTTGCCATATTCCTGCTTGTATGTCATCGTCTATGCTCCAGCTTTACGAAACCCATTTTCAGGGGTCTTGTCATCACCCATCATGGTCTATTTGGGATTACACACACACAAACACGCGCACACACACTCTGGAGCATTTTGCTCCATTTACAACAACATACTTCTGCTTCAGAAGCTCCTTCAATTAGTTCAGCAAAAGACAAAAAAGAGGCCTTGAGGCTGCGAGTATTTTGTTCAATTGTTTGAACCTCTTTGTTCTTCTTTACTATTTATTGGCTTTAGATACTATTATGGTTTAGCATATCGAGGAGTGTATCAAATAACGTGAATGTTTTGCCACATTAGTTGGGCTTAGTGTGGTCTGTTCTTCACACAGTAGGTAAAATGTATTTCCTTGAGTTAAAAATAGAAAACTGAAATGTCAGGAATGTGCCCAGCCATTTCCTTTTCTTCACCACTTGTTCTGTTTGCAGGAGTCCGTCACTCCAATATCATCTGTGACAGCTGCAAGAAGCATGGCATCATGGGAATGCGGTGGAAGTGCAAAGTGTGCTTCGACTACGACCTGTGTACCCAGTGTTACATGAACAACAAGCACGACCTCAGTCATCCCTTTGAGCGTTATGAGACGGCCCATTCCCAGCCGTGAGTGCTGCACTTCACCTTTAATTTTAACATTCTCTAAATTTCAATGATTTTGTTTGTGTGTAAGAATCTATGCAGAACGTTTCATAGCTCAAATCTTTTCCAGCCCAAAAAAGGAAGATAAGTTGCAGTTTTTATGTGGTTCATATGGATGCACACGAAACAGTTATCTGTCACTTACACCTTCTTTTGGTTGATGGTATGTCTCGTCAGCAGGGAGTGTGATTGTTGTTTGGTGATTGTTGTAGGTCTGTGCCACAGGTGAGTAATGTCGCTCAGAATGGAGTCAAATTCACAGTTTTCAACTTGACGTCCAATTAAAGGAGAATTTTGCAGCTTTTAGAGCTGCATCTGAATGTCTCCAGCTTGAAAATCTAAAACACTTAAACTCAGTTAACCGCGGCTGGATCATTCTGCCCTGAATAGACATTTATTAAGATAAAATTAGAAATTTTAAAAAAGTCAGTATTTTTTATGATAACAAAATGTAAAAGAGACAGCAGAACCACATTAGTTTGAGATAATGCATAAAAGCTACTTCGTATCAGCAGGTCAAACTTGAACGGAATTATTCCACACTGATTACTGATTTATGAAATGTTTACTGCTTTGTTAAGTACATCACTAATTAGCCACATTATTACTATTCATAATTAAACGGCGGTAAAGGTGGACTCCATTTATACAAGAACTGTCGTTGAAAATTGATGTTGCTTACTCTAATTAACTAGTTATACTGCAACAAACCTTCAGGTGATCACAATACCCCTGATGTCAATTTTGCCTTTATCACAAGTAAGTAAATGTATCTTATTTACATTTATTTAAATAAGCCATATATGAAAGAGAGGCACATCGTCTCTGCCATATATGTCTCCCTCAGCTTTTGGCTAGAGCTGCTAGTTGGAATTAGATTCCCATTTAGAAGAAAACCTTAATTTTATGTTCAATTCATTAGTGTCTTTCTCCCATACTGCGATCCATTGTGGTGTCTTTTAGTGTATTTTCTTCAAGTAAATAATGAATCTTGTCTGTTACTACAAAATAATTGCATGCGAGTTTCAAGGAGCTGAAGAGAAGCGTTCTTAGGTAAAGCAAAAAACAAACCTGCATCATTATCACTGCAGTTACCGGCAAATAATTTTGATTTTGATTGTTTTTGTTTGTTTTGTTTTTAACAGCGCACATATTTTCAAATAGCTTTGTTCTTTTGTCAGCTTGGACAAACCACATGTGGCCTAGATTTGTAGAAATGTTTAGTGAGCTGACTGCAAGTGTCCTGCGAACCCAGATTTACTCGACTGAGTTGTCCCTTCAGAATCCTCTGTTCTGCATCAGTTCACAGCAACGCTCCAAACGGCTCTCGGCGCTGTCTGAATGTCAGCTGGATGGCCTGTTCTCATTTTAACGAGGTGATATGTATGACCCAGATTTCATCTAGAGTTTAGCCTGGTACAGGTCCAGCCCCTTTCCATTTATTTCCCTGAGCCTGCTTGTCCAATGAATGCTGCAAATAGGTGTAGGAATCATGACTCACTGCTCTTTTCAATGTGACCGAGTCATCAGGTTTTGTTGTTTTCCCTTTTTTTGGTTTGTTTTTGCCCCTCGAGAGGTTGGAAACTAGTCAGAACCTAGCTGGGATGAGCCAGGAAGTAAACACGAAATGAGAGAATTAAAAACAAGAACACCGGGAAGCCCGTGTATTTATATAGTACAAATCCAAAACAAAAGGCGATTTCCCAATTAGGCTTTACTCGCATCCAGGTGTATATGGTTCTGTTCATTTGCGTCTATTATTTTGAACATATACAGTTTTGATCAGACAACTGAAGATTCAGTGATTTATTTTTTTCTTTCTTTCTGTTATCTACTCAGTTTACTTTAAGGAAACGTAAGCATGTATTTCCAATAATCAATATCTACTAGCAAAATGATTTATTTATTTTTTTTACCTTTATCATAAGATATAGCCTGTCATATACTAACCAACTAATCCATGCAGTGATGTACTACTATGAGATTCTTACAGTATGATTACCCACAGCAAAAATATCGCAGTGTATCTCTACATAACGGTACTAACACAAAGAACAGGAACAGATCTAATGGACAAAGAAAGGTTGACCAACCAAACGCTTTGTGTAATTACTCATTTGAGATAATGCACAAGCTAAAGGCAATCCTCACTGGTATGGAGAAAAATAGAGTTTAGTTGAAACCCAGCTGCCTATAACATTTAAACAGCCTCAAATGCTAATGAGTCTTTATAGCGGCAGACATGTTTGGGGTCATGAGGGCTTTTCCCAACAATTCACCAATTTTTATCTTCTTGTTTTTGTATTGAATTAATAAGATATTCATACATTTTTGTTTATTCTTAATTGAAGCATTCTAGAAATGCCACAACTTTTTCACACCATTACATCCCTAATAAATGACGATTAATTTAACCTTAGTTTTTACAGAAGCATGCTTTTTTGCAAACACCATACCCTTAAATTATTTTACTCTTCAGTGAGTCACACAGGGGGTAGATTGAGCTAATCCTGCATTCATTGGTTTATTTCTCTTTTGGTCTGTTGTCAACCGGGATCTGTGTTTCTTTTCTTTTTTTTCTTTTTTTTGCAGCCAGAAATATTTGTAAACAGCTCAATTTATCTTTGCAGTCGTTTTCTTTTTCAGCACTTTCCCCAACATCTCATGAGAATGTGTTTATGACACTATTGTTGAAATAGGCTGATTGTGTTGAATCATTTGTATGATTATAGTAGACTCTAAAACTACAAAGAGGGATATTTATTTATTTGTTTTTATAAATTAAACTTTGTTTCCAGTTGCAGACTTTGCAATTTCTCCAAAAATGATATTTTGGATTCTGACCGACACTGACACAGATTTCACATCTGGGACGTCACATGAAAGTTATTTGTTGTACTTGTCAGACAAATGGTACAGCCAAACGGCGAGCAATATGAATTCCCCATCTTAACACACAATGGCTCTTTATTTTTAGACCACATTGACCCAAATTTCATTGACAGCATTTCAAAAGACTGATTTATACTCTGGCAATCATGAGACACACTGCTGTGTGTCCCGACTGCCAAATTTAGCTTGGTTTTCTAATATGTGTGACCAGGAAAGATTTATGAAAGGGGTGTTAAGACAGACTGTTTGTAATGGAAACATGCGTGACGCCTTAAAGGCAAATTATTGGAGTTGCGGTTAATGAACGGGGTAGTTGAAACTCCAGTCTCCTGACGGTATGACGAGTTTCGCTTTCGGAAACATGGCGTGCGATGTGAGCCGGATGTACCGTTGATAAGTGCCCCTTTATAATTACATCAGATTTAGAAGGATTATCATGTTACCATTCTAAGATGTTCGGATTAAGAATTTCAGTTTCCTAGAAGTTATCCAGGTAGTATCGAGAGGCAAATCACGAACAGGTTTGGGCAGAAGAAGATTTGATGTCGGCAAAGCATCTTTTATTTATATGTGTATGTAAATATTGTTTCTTATTTCGCATTTGGTGTTCAGGGTAGCTCTTTCAGTGATCCAGTTCATCAAGCTCGATGCTCACGCTGAATCGGACTGTGGAACATCTCTGTGACTGCTGGACAATGCATCTGGAGGCATACGTCTGGACCATATGTTTACAAATAGCTGGGTTGGCGTGCAGCTAGTTAATCGGCTCTTTCTTACACAAACAAGACACATGCAGTTCCAGGGAACCAATCGGATCAAGTCTCTGTCTAATCCTTTACTCTGCACTTAAAGCACTACACTGCTGCCACAGGATCATTGTTTGTTTTCCAGTCTGTGCTCACATCAAACCCATAACAGGGTGCGATTTTTTAAAAATTATTATTTTTTTTATGTTGATTTCCTAACCTTTAAGTCAAGCTTTTAATACATATTTTGCCTCATTTCAGCTGCAGGGAAAAATTGGTTTTCTTCGCAAAATTCTTTTCGTTTTTCGTACAGCTTCTCATTTCCATACTCTCAACACTGGTTCACTGTTTGGGTGTTCTTGAATGTGTTAAAAGAAATGAACACATTTGTTTTAATCTGGACGTATCTTTACTGGGTAGCGTACCTCAGAAGGCACTGAGTTCATAATTTCTAAAGTGAGGTTCTGTATAAAGTTTATAAGCAGCTAACATTATATATACAGCAGATAATATTCATAGTATCTTTGTTTAGTATAAATCCAGATGCTTATTTGCCTTATTTACATACAAACCAACAATGTTCTAAACATGAAACAGATACAGGAGCTGGTGCAACACCAGTAGCCTTGTATAAAATCTTGTATGAAATGGAAGCGGTATAAAAAGCAGCAGTGTCATAATGGTTGGTAAGTCAAATGTTTTGTATTGATTTTTACTCTAGACTCTTGGCCCTTCTCTGATGAGCTGTTGGGTTCAACCTGAGCTGAACCTAACATTTCTACTAAATGGCTTCATTTCTACTAAATGACGCCACCAAAAACTACGGCAGGTAAGACATTAACTGCTTATACCTTTCATACAAAACCTCACTTCAAAACTCCTGAGGCATCCCTTTCATTCTCAAGCTGCTGGTTTAATCAAACAAGTAGCTTAATACACAGGGCTCACTTTGCACTTTGTTCTTGTGTGTTGTAAGTATTGACGAGTGGTAGCTGAACCTGCCTGTGTGTCAGTAGGTACAGGTCTTTGCTCTTGATCCTTTCTGTGATCGGAGTTGACATTTGGTTCAGCAGGATTACAAAAGTTGATCCCTCGGAAGAGAGGCTGCAATTAAAAACAAATGTCAAGCGCTGAGGTCATGGTTCCCTGTCATAAAACTAGAACATCTGTCACTGCACATCCGCTTTTTGCTAAAGTTTCACAGCAGTAAGGAACCTTTGCTGTCGTAAGCAGTGCTACTCTTGTTTGTTTTGATCATTTGACTCGGTCTATCAATCAGTTTTGCATGACGAAGTGCAATCTCATCATTTTTTCCCCACTGTAAAGCTCTAAAAATAACCTTATTTCATTTTATAGATGGTACATTTGTATATTTACGTCGGCATTTACTTGGCAGCATGTGGATGTTTATGACTTGCCCTAAGGTGCTTTCTGATCGCTCTGCTGTCTAGGATTAGGCTAAAACCTCTGCACAAACCTGCCCGACCTCAGCCACACGCTGAGATTTACTGTTAGTTGGCTTTACGAGCCAAATGGGCAGCTATTTACCGCTGTAGTTCAGAGGATCCTGCAAGCATGTCTAGCGAAAAAAACTTAGCATGAAAGGGACCCGATATGCCGAGAAAACGTCTATGACCTTAAGAAGGAGTGCTCATAAAATCCGTTCTTTCTTTCTTTTTTCTTTTTAAATTCCATCTGATTTTAATTGACTTTGCGTTCGTCTGAGAGCTGTTTGGTTGCAATGGAAGCTGGTGCTGGATCCTGTTGAAGTATGGGAATAGGCAGCTCTTTTGCAACCAGGCCTGATCAAATCTTCACAATAAGGTATGCCTCAGTTTTCTCTATAGAATGCCAATGTCTTGTTTTCTGAGGTCAATTCTAGGTTTGACCAATTTTTTTTATTTTATTTTTTTCAAAGACTATTAGACATTAAGTATAGGAAAATGTGCTCCAGGGCTGATGTAGGAGTTTAGAATCCAAAAGAACATGAAGAAATTACATAATTACCTTCAGTTTTGAATTAAAGCTTTTCTCTCTAACCTTTATCTGCATTTATTTAAGCTCACAGAAGTACAAGCTGTTTATTGAGCAGTTTGTAGATTGAACATAATTTGAGTTCTTAGTTTTGATTAATTTAATTAATAGGCTAAAACTATTCTGAATTTTGTTTTTTTGAAAAATAAAAAGAATGTCTAACTACTTAGGTCTCTGGATGATGCTTTTATAATTCATGATATTTGATCTTATATTTGACTTATTTTTTAATACTTGCAAAAACAGATATTCCTCAAAAGTCGTGGAAAGATTTTTTTGTTATCATTTGTTTGTTTCTTAAAGCAGAACTAGCACTCTATCATGAAGGATCAGTAGATTAAATCCTTGGATTTAATAATTCTGACGTTCTGCCAGCATAACCAAATGGATGCGCTTATGCATCATAGCACTGATGTTTTTGCGGTGGCATCACTTGACAATCTAATGATCAAGGTGGAATAAAGTTAAAGTGCAGTATTGTTTCTCTGTGTGTGTGTGTGTGACTGTGTAATGTCTGACTTTTTGAGTTTTTATCAGCATTATAAAACCTTGGTGCACATTGTTACAGGCATGCATTTATACATATGTTGTTGTTGTGTGCTATTACTGTTGTTTTATGTGGAACCCCACCATTCCACACAATAGGGAAGTAATAAGTGAAGAGTAAGGTTTTGTAATTTAGTACATTTCTAGACGTCTGCAGAATTTCAACTCGTGTGTAAAAGTTGGCTACATAATGTAACCGCCTCCTTCAAAAAGCGATGCATTATCAATGAAGAGTTTTCTTTTTTTTTTTTTTTAAGATGTAACACAAGAAGCTAGTGCTGTCGTTCAGCTGTGCACTACTGTGGTCTTACGTGGTATACTTAGTGTGCGCTAAGATCATACTTGTTAGAAAAACCACTAGTTCAAATTGTCTGCTCAGGTGTGAGTTGACACATCGTCCTTCTTTCCGCCACAGAGTGAACCTGACACCGAGGCAGAACCTCCCACGCATCATCCTCAAAGGAATCTTCCAGGGCGTAAAAGTCGTCCGTGGTCCAGACTGGGACTGGGGGAACCAAGACGGTGAGTGGTGTGTGTTTGTGTGTTTGAAGGAGGAGGGGTGAGGGTAGGAGTTGTTCTTGTTACCGTTGTTTCAATATGCATTCATTTTGAAATTACTCTTTTTTTTGTGCTGTTTCTTTAAACATAGGACTGCATGTGTTCAAAATGCCTCACCATGTGAATACCATTCTAACTGCACGCCTCAATAACCCGAAAAATGTTGCATCTGTGTGTGTCTGCGTGCTCTTACGCTGCCAGTGAGTCATCTGAGTCTGTCCCACAGATGCGCCAGCCTGTTTGTGTCAGTGTCTTTATTGAATCCTTGTTTTATAATGTGTTCTTTGCTTTTTCTTTTTTCCTATTTGGGAGGTGAGGGGGGGAAATGTCCCATTACTTGAACTCTGTGGTTCAGTTGTGTATTGGTTGTCGTCTGTGAACACCCGCACTTACATGTTTTGCACAATGTGACTTTGTCATGTTTCTGTCTGTAATGCTTCTTTTTTCAGATAAGCACAGCTTTGCTCTCCGTTGTGCTTAGAAATGATTAGAAACTGAAATGAAAATGATTGCTTGGTGATGTTCCCTTCAAAGAAAGACAGAGTGGTCATAATTTTTATTTTTTGTTTGTCTGAATCTGAATGAGTCAAAATGTCCTTTTGGTTTCTGCCCTGAGGTTTGGTTAACTCACTCATCAGGCTTAAATGGTGTATTTAGCCAGTGCATGTGGGCCTTTCTGCGCATTCTCAGATTCCCCTTTTTTTCCAAACAAGTCATTATGTAGTTCACTGATTTAGTTGGAGTTAATTAGAAGTAAAGCAATCAAGTGACTTAAATGGTTTAAAGACATCATAAAATACATGTTCTTATAATATGGCTCTGAAATGTATGTGTAGAAAGAATAATTTAAAGAAATAATGGACAAGTGTGTTTTGTCAAGTGATTAATCCATGTGTTGCATGTTTCTGTTCCACCCTGTGTTTTTTTCATAACTATTATTTGCTATTCTTAAACAATAATGGTCAGATTTTAAATTTCACTGAGCTTTTCTTCCCACAAACTTATGCAGCTCCGCTTTTTGCATATCTCTTTTGTGTGTGTATGTCTTTTCTTTTGTGTGTGTGTTTGTATTTCTATGTTTAGGCGGGGAGGGTAAGGTTGGGAAAGTGGTGGACATTCGTGGCTGGGACACGGAGTCTGGCCGCAGCGTGGCCAGTGTCACCTGGTCCAATGGCACCACCAATGTCTACCGAATGGGCCACAAAGGCAAAGTGGACCTGAAGTACGTGTCGGACGGCCAGGGAGGCTTCTACTACAAAGATCACCTACCTAAGCTTGGTCAGTAAGATATATTGTTTCTACTACAAAAATATTCATCTTTCCACACTTTGTCATTCTTTTGGGATTTTATGAAATGGACCAACACAAAGTAGTTGTAGGAAAATAATATATGTTTTTCACTTTACAACAATAATTTGAAAATTGACTTTATCTTTACTTTCAGATGTTCAGGTCTTGTCAGCAAATTCTGGGTCCAGTGTAGGACTAGCTTTGCAACTAGTCTCTGTTTTAAGCTTCTGCACAATCCTGTTCCTTCCTGCTGATACGTTTAGTTTTAATCTGTAGAAACTCGTCAGTCTTCAAACAGCAGCTGCGTTTATCCTTGGATGACATTACACACAAGTCACTAATAAAGTGGAAGCCACTTTAGTGCACTGAAATGTATCTATGTATAGGTACATGTGTCTTTTATTTCTATGACAAAAATAAAATAAAACCATGTATTTCTTTCCTTCTGTTTCACAACTCCGGGCTAGTGCAGGAGTCTGTAACCCGTTGCTCTTTGGACTTCCCACTCTTAATAACTTTGGCAAAAATTAAATAAGGACCAAGTAACGTTTTTAAATATAAATAGGACAACAAATGCAAACCTCTTTGAGAATATTTGCAATAAATTTCCACAGCAAAATGTTTTAGTTTGTATCTTTAGGTTGGAAACTTGTAAGTTTTCAGAATTGACTTTACAACGCAAAATTGTCTGCCCAAACAAAAATTTTGACTTTCAAGACCTGACAGCGTAGAAACATTAAGTACAATATTTAAATGATTATCCTTCTGAATCTGTCCCTGAGTATTGATGGTGTCGTTTTGCTGATTCCTCCCCATCCAGGTGAGCATGCAGAGCTCCAGCGCCAGGAGAGCACTGATGGCCACTCCTTTCAGCAGGGAGACAAAGTCAAATGTCTATTGGAGGTGGACATCTTGCGACAGATGCAGGAAGGACACGGAGGGTGGAATCCCAAAATGGCCGAGGTACGAGAAGCATCCCTTCCTGTGAGAAATTCACATCCAACTCATGAGAACAGGCAGCTTTACTCAACTCTTCACTTAGTTTCCGTGGAATGTAAAGTACAAAATGTACTTCTTTTTGGTTTCCGGTTGGTTTGTCTTGTGCACATATGCAGTGAGGATGCAGTCACAAGTCCAGCATGTGAGCCCGCTTGGCTCACAGAGACTTTATATTATATAAGTGGTTCAGGTGGATGCTCTAATAAAATGAAGGCAAACAGAGCATTCGCATTTTCAGTCACAGCTGCCAAAGGCAACGTTGAGGTCAGAGCAACAGTGGAGGGAGTTGTGGGGGGGACCTGGAGTGACACAACCTATTTATGTTTGCAGTACATTTGTCGGATCGGGACGGTTCATAGAATAACTGACAGAGGAGACGTCCGGGTCCAGTATAGCAACAACATCCGCTGGACTTTCCACCCAGGAGCTCTCACCAAAGTACCGAATCACAGAAAACCTCTCTGATCACATCTTCTGTATGATTTAAATTTAGCTTCACAGATTTATTCATGTGTTTTCCCCTTTTTCTTCCAACAGGTGAACACCTTTGGAGTTGGCGAACTGGTTAAAGTACTGGATGAGCTGGAAAATGTGAAGAGACTTCAGGCTGGCCATGGGGAGTGGACAGACAGCATGACTCCTGTATGCTAAGTTTTACTTTCCATCTAACTCTAGTTTTATTTGCTTTTATTTTTGATCTAGTAAACCAAAGAACTAAGGTTTACACAGATTGTATTGAGACTTTGAGTCCCTATTAAAGCAGTTTCCCTTTAAAAAGGAGAAAGATGCTTCATTGAATTAAATTATTTGGTGAAAGGTTCTATATTGTGATGTAAAATAATTCCTTTGGTCTATATATGATCACTACTTTTATTTGTGAAAGTGTTGCTTACCTTTTTATAACTAACTTGATTATAACCGCATGTCTGACTTACCTCACTCATACAACTAAAATGCACCCATCATAATTTTGTGGCTGATTTCTTTGACCTACTAGAAGAAAACTTCAACAGATTAATTAATTTTTTATTATTGTTTTTTAAGAACAGTGACTATAAAAAGTGTTATATATTTATATCTAGCCTTTCTGTTGTGCTTATTTATGTTAGTATCAGGGAGAGGCTGTAAAGCAAGACTTTTCTATTTTAAAATACGTCAACATATTAAGCTGTTAGCTTCTTTTGTTAGAGATAAATGAGGTTTGTGCATCACTAGACCACATTAACATGTATGTTTTCTCTGGACAATAAAAATACTTTCTGTGATCCATGATTTTGAAAAGGCTGCCAGCGTTTCTAAATCTAGTATGTTCTCAGAGAGTTGGATAAAACAGATTAACTTTGCTGTAAGACCTTCAACCTTACTGTTATCTATTGAAAGTCTCTTTCTCTCACTATGCCTGAATAACACACTGATATGTGTTGACATGTCATAAAAATGCAACTCCTTTTAAATAGCTTCTCACATTGCTCTTGCTCTGCTGTGTAAAACCTTTCTGATCCTGAAGGAGCTAGCTTTTAGGTTTTCTGTCCACGTGAAGGATTGTTGTTATTGTAACGCAGCGGCTCTTATGTTCGGTGTGTTCGCTGACTGGGGAAAAGAGGCAGATCAAGATAAGTCAGCCCATCTGGTTTCTTCGTACATCTCTAATAAATGTGCTTTTGTCTGTAGGTGCTTGGCCAGGTGGGAAAGGTGCTGAAAGTATATGCTGACGGTGACCTGCGGGTGGCGTTTGGAGGTCAGACGTGGACGTTCAACCCGGCGTGCCTTACGGCCCAGCCTGCAGAGGTTGATGCCAACCTCATGACGGCTGAGAACCCCAACGAATCTGGAAGTAAGGCCTCTGCGGGAATCGAGGGGGCTCGACTCAAACGCTACGCTCTTTCAATCCTCTCCAGCCTTCCTCCTAGCTCCATCGCTGCTTTTGCACGCTTCCTCACACAGGCTGCCAATAAAGGCCTTCTCTTTTCCTTTTTTTCCGTTAATGTGCGAACAAGGTGTCTGTTTGTTTAAGTGCTCTTCCCCGTAGCCTGTTATGGTCCAGTGTGCTGACAGCAAGACGCTTTGGCAGCTCAGCAGACATTTGTCATCATGTCTGAAGTTCTCAGCAGCCTCTTAATGATGGCATACTTTGTGTTTATGTTCACCTCAGTGGATGGAAAGGTGCTAACATGCCGACATGTGTGTGTGTGTGTGGTCAGATTCACTCTGCATGGAAAGGACATTTTGACTCATTCCTTTGGTTTTGCTCGGTTCTGACAAATTCATTAACCGTTGCAGCATTCAGATTTTGCCTTCCCCCTCCGAACATCCTTTGCAGTTGCACTTTTGGATTAAAGAAACTAACATTTTCCCTCTTTCTTGTGTCTTCCCTTTCCACAACCTCTCCCTGCTCCTCTTCATATCTTTTCAGGTACTGTCATCTCCGTGCTGGAGAAGCTGCTGTCTCAGTCCACAGAGCAGGACAACCCCGGCCGGCTCGTCATCGAGGCAGCCCACGGGAGTGCCAGCAAAGTGCGGGAGTTGGTGCAGAAGTATCCCGACAAGGTTAGTGCGACATGCCTTCGCTTTGCTGCAGTCCGGGGTGTGGCTCATTGCTTCAAGAGACAAAACTGCGCATTGATGTTCAGACAGATTATTAGTATTATTATTATTATTTTTTGCATTGTGATTATTTTTCACATTTTCCTCTTTTTGTTACATGTGTTTTCTAAAGAAAAAAGAAATGCAGAAAACTTCTGCACACAATAATGACAAAGTAAAAATAATCTGTTTGAATTTTTGGTTGTAAATTAATCAAACAATCTAAAAACAACTGAAATAAATCATACATACAACAGTTAATATTGGTTTATACTTATGCTTCAATACTTTGTTGATATATTGACCTCATTTAGTGGAGTGCATTAGCAATGATTGACCTTCTGGATGCTCCTATCTCCACAAGAGAAATCTGGATTTTTTAAAATCTATTATTATTTTTTTTTTTAGCTTTTTTGTACCTTTACACTTGCTTCACAAAGAAATGATTACATCACTACTGTGTTTTACGTGCAAGGAAAACTCTTTCTAAGGATTAAATGAACCTCATAAATGGAGCTCCGCGACCTTCAGTCAGACAGAGCGTGTTGTTTCCCAAGGATTTGGGAAAAAACATCCTTTTTCCACATATTCTATGTGCAATACTTATAAACTGAGGCTACAAAAAATGTAACAATCTGAGCTCTTGTTTGAGGAGAAACACGTTAAACATGCTGCGTCATGACAGACGTCTCTTTTTATTGTTTTTTAAAAAATCTTTATACCTATCTTTTTGTTGGGGTTTTTTTGCAAATAAAATTGTTAAAGATTGATCTACTTTTTATACCTTTTGGAAAGCGTGTCTAGGTACGGTGCCTTGCAAAAGTATTGACACTCCATGGAAGTTTTTAACATTTTTTCACATTACAGCCACTTCAATGTCTGAAGGGGTTAAACACAAGTTCATTACACACTTATATATTATACATTTCTTGTTTCGCTGCTACTTCTAGAGCTGCAATTAATGATTATTTTTGAAATCGATTAATTTATCAATTATTCTGATGATTAATTGATTAATCAGATAACAAATCATACATTCTACAGATTTTTTATTTAACCCTATTAGCCTTGTTTTTATACAGTTTTAGAAATACTTAAAAAATGGAAACAAAGAAATAATAAAGAAAATTAACATTTTCTTAAAATGCAATACTGTAGTATTCCTTTAGTAAATCTGAACCGGGCGAAGCTAAAACTTTACTACTGGAGGAGCTTTGGCTAAAACATTTTTATAGACAAAGACGTTTTTATCTTAAAGCAATGTGCCTATATTTTTTTGTACAGCTTTGGCTTAATTACTGTTCTGAATATGTTGTTTTCGTCACATTTTTTTGAGTCTGTATACTAACTTAGTTGACAACTTTTTTTCAATAATTTATTCATCCGATTGTTTTAGCCCTAATTACTTCAAACACATGTAAAGCACATTGAAGTTTGTTGTTATTAAAGTGGGAAAATGAGGAAAGGTTTAAGGGGGATTAACGCTCTCGCTGCTGTTTTTGTTGTGCCATTCTGCTATGACAGCACTGCCTGGCGGGATTATCTCCCATCATGTGTATGACGAACACGGTTGTCCATACGCAGATTATTTCCTGCCAGTGTTTGATCAGCTCTGTTGGTGTGCGCTGCTTCTCTGCTTCGGATGAATCTCCAACTGTGTCTGTGCTCCTGCCAGGTGGATATCAAGAACCAAGGCAAGACGGCTCTGCAGGTCGCCGCTCACCAAGGCCACACAGAGGTGGTGAAGACCCTGCTGCAAGCCAGCAGCTCCGTCGAGGTCAAAGATGAAGACGGAGACACAGCTTTACACTACACTGCCTTTGGGTGAGGGTGCATCCATGTTCTTGTGCTGCATTCATTTGATTAAATGTTTTGCCCTATGGCTGCAGCTAACAATCATTCTAGTCATCGACTATTCTGATGGTTAATCGATTAATCAAATAATAAAAAAAAGTTGGCAGATTTTTTTAAACAAGAAAAACATTTTATTGCCTGAAATGCAAAAACATAAAATCCCTCTAGTGCACACTTGATCATTTGTAGCAAAGGATGCATCAGCAGCCAAATAAATGTTTCTGCCATTAACACATGAAAAGCAGTGCTGTGTAGGATAAATCTGTGGACTATTTTTTGGATTAATCGATTAATAATTGGATAGCAAAAGGTCCTTAATATTAGTTTTTTATAGCAGAATTTGAACCAGGTGATTCTGAAACTATGACACTTGAGGAGTTCTGGGTAAAACATATTTACAAACAAAGGTTTCTGTTCATCTTTAATGCAAAATCTTTATATTTCTTGTACAGTTTTGGCTTAATTATTTCCCTGAGTATGTTGTTCTTTCAGCAACTGACCGTTTTTGAATCTGTATACTCCAGTTAACAATTAATTGATTACTAATTTAGTTCACAATTAATTCAGCATTTGTTAAAAATGAAGACTTGCCAATCAAAAGAATGTATAATTTACCTGCACTGGTTTGTTTTGACTCAGTAACCAGGCTGAGATTGCGCGGCTGCTGCTGAGCAAAGGGGCGAATGTCAACGTACTGAACAACTCCATGTGCACAGCGCTCCACATCGCTGTCAACAAGGGCTTCACTGACGTGGTGCGAATGCTGACTGAACATGCGGCTGACGTCAATCTGCAGGTGAGCGGGTGCAGAGTGCTTACCTCTCCAGCATTAAGCACAATATGTTGTACTATACATGCATGTCCTGAAAACAACAACAACAAAACACCCTAATTAAGCTTGTCACAATTAATCAATTTATCACATAATAAATTGAAATGAGCTCAATAAATTTCACTCTGACAATTAATATTTTATTTTATCATAATCCATTTTATTTATGGTTTTGGTTATTTGTGGTTTTTATTTACATCTTACTTGTTGGGTTTGGTTTTTTTGGATTTATTTTGTTTATTTGAAATGTCTTCAAGTTCCAGTGCTGAGTTCTTTACAAAATCAAAGTGCATTATTATGCCATTATCATTATATTACTTGAAAATGATCTCAAACCAGCAATATTATCATTTGTCACAATCATTACTGGGACAATTTATTGTCCTGCAAAAAGTTTATTGTGACATGCCCACCTCTAAGTGATTTTTTTTTTCTTGTAAAGCTCTTTTTTTTAAATTTACTACTTTTCGTTGTTGTTTCAACTTTTACTTATTAAAATAGTGACAGGATTGTTGAAATATCTTGGGAAGAAATTCAAAATGTTGTACCAGCAGACATTGTCGTCATGGATACAGGGGTCCTACACTGTCTGGACAAATTTTGGATAAAGATTATGTATTTTCCGACCAATCATGGATGAATTAATCTGTCCTCCATCATTCATCCATTTTTAGTCTTTCTCTCCTTCCTTTCGAAATCTGTAGAACTAAAAAATATAGTTGAAACTCTGTATGTATATTTATTTATAGTTTTCCTGACCCGGTGTTACTGTCTCATTAAGATAATGTATTTATTTGAATAGATTTTTTTCAGATGGTCTAACATGCCTGCAGCCTGGCCCTGATTTGACTAACAAACTCAGTTTATTCTGCTTGAATGATGTGGCTACTCAGCTAAAAACATGTCAGCCTGGAGTGTGTTTGTGTTTTATCTGTGACAAATGTGCATATGGTCTATTTCTCTGTCTGCTTTTGCACTGACTTGGAAGAATATTTCATGGAAGGTATTCAGAGGTCTTCAGACTGAAACAAACTTTTGCTTTTAATCATCGTTGAAAAGCATCCAGGTTCAGTTTTCTTTTAACTTATGCAACATCTTTACTTACTGTGTTGCCTGTCAACTTACTCTGTTAGGATTCATACGGGGACACACCGCTCCATGATGCCATTGCTAAGGATTTCCGCAGCATCATCGAGATCCTGGTCGTAGTGCCCAACATTGACTTCACCCAGCAGAACCACAGAGGCTTCAACCTGCTTCACCACGCCGCCCTCAAAGGAAACAAACTGTAAGTGGGAATCATATCCAAAGATTAAAATCATTGAGAAATGAAAATCGGGGGAAATCAGAGCTAATCAGTTTAAGCTGCAGTCCCTTTGAGATAAAAAACAAATAATAGTGTAGTGTGATTTCTATATGTCGAGTCTCTTCCATCTATCTTTTCTATTAGAAAAATGCAGAGTAGCTACACTTTCCACATCGTTCTGTATCCTGCTCTTTTGCAGCATCTCATTAGTTTGAATGCATGTATCTCATTTTTGGAAATGATGTGTTTTTTTTCTGTGTGTGTGGGAATCTCTCCTGCGAGTTCAAATGAGGATCCCAAGGTCAATTCTCAACGCTATCTGTTACAGATAGCTTGCAGAGAGCTCGTCTCCCACACAGTTGTTGCTGCTGTCAGCAGGCTGGGAGTCGATATCTCTCAGAAATGCAGCAATCTGTATTTTTTTGTCTCTCTATGCACACACACTTGTACTCAAAATTGTTCCCAGACTATATGCAGTAACCTCACCGTTTGGGGGCAAATTAGATAAAACATTCCAGGAATCCAAACAAGCTCTCATCACAGTCTCAGAGAACGTTTCACAGGAAGGACAAGCTTACTGCTTAGTTTTCTGACATCAATATATATTGTAAATACCAGAGATAGTGCAGTGAAAAGTATTTGTTGCTTTTCTTCTTCGTCTTCTGTTTTTTTTTGTCTTTCTTTTGACAACTTGCTATAGTTAACATAATTATAAATTCTGCTTTGTGCAAGAACATTCTGAAGGAGAATATCTTTCTATTAACTCAAGGTTGTTGAGTGGCCTAGTCAACGTCTGGACTTGCGTATTACGATGCTGTGGCATGACCTTGAGCAAGCTTTTTTCTAATGGCCAAAAATTCTCCAATGTAGCAGAATTGTTATTTAATCAAATGTGCAAAATCCTTTTTAAATTTTTGAATCTACAATGAAGAACTACTCAATTTGTTTGGGTTGCTTGCACTTTTGATTCAACAATTTTCACCCAAGTGACAAAAACGTTGGACATGCCT
The DNA here is from genome assembly GCA_903066815.1 of Brachyrhaphis roseni. Lineage (NCBI taxonomy): Eukaryota > Metazoa > Chordata > Actinopteri > Cyprinodontiformes > Poeciliidae > Brachyrhaphis > Brachyrhaphis roseni. The sequence continues at coordinate 100,180 of CAEFZY010032083.1, forward strand.
GGCAGGATGCGTGCAATAAAACATTGATTTTACATTAATCAAACTTTATTTTATATTTTATCTTTTTATGTAGATTTTTTCTTCTTCCAATTTAGTGAAAGAACAAACCAAAACCTTCAATATCTCATTTTTGTGTCCAAAAGAGTTTGTTTGCTGTTCAATTCAAGATCAGATGGTTTACATTTTATCAACTGAAAGACATCAAAACGAGCATAATGAGCGACATCTTTCTGCTTCTTAATGGGGCTTCTGCTGCCGGGGCTGCGAGAGTGAACACAGCTCACATTTTCTACCAGAAACCTTCACAGTAACTATATTTTAAATAATCATCTGAAGAGCTGCAGAACACTAGCAAAAGAAAGCAACCATATTGAAAAGTTTTGTGCTATTTTGCTACATAAAATACCTAGTTGTATTTTTTTGACATCTGTTGGTTTGGCAGTGAAATTAGTTTCTTAATGATTTTTCTTCTTTAACTTCTAAAACAGCCTTCTGCAGAAGTAATCAGCAAGTGTCATCAGATGCATGCTAGCAGAGAATCCAAGAGAAAGATACTTAAATAATTAGCTCATATTAATACAACCCATTAAGATCTTCATGATATGTATATGGTAATATTGGTAAATTGATATATTTTGCAGCCTCAATCTGCCACGAAAAATTTTCAGACAAAAGAGACACCATGGAAGTCTCTATTTTTCATATCTGCTCTCATAGCAACCAGCCCTCACTTCATCTGTGTGTGTGTGAATGTGTGTGACTACTGCTGTTGTACAAAACGATAAACCAGGTATATGAATGTTCTTTTCTCTGTGGTTAGTCACACAAGATAATGCCATCCCTTCTTGTCCCCGTTGCTTAAAAGCTTGTCCCTGAAAGGTGCAATTAGTGTATCATATTTGTGTGAGGTGTGTATCGCAGCTTTCTCTGTAAACATGCCATTAGTGGTAAAGTGAATTCCTGTAATTTTAGCACAGCTGATAATTTATTAGATTTAGAGAAACCTAGTGAAAGATGCTACTTTCATAGTAAAAATTAATGACATGAACAGGTTATGAAAGATGAAGAAAGCCATTTTCTTTATAATTGAGAAAATTAATTTCTTTACGCTTGGATATATGTGACCAGTGTCTGACACTTCCACTGTCTTTGATACTGGTCACATATAGGCTCCTTAGTTTTCTGTCTGTCTGGCACAGAGTGTAAATCTCAATCACAAACTGGACATGACACTGACCAGGCAGGAAGACACTTAGTGGATTACTCAGAGTGTGTCTTCACAATGACAAAGTCTCATCCAGACATGATATAAATGTTCTACTTGTTTCTGATTTTGTTGTTTAATGTCCTGTCTGAGCCCATTGGGTCCAGTTAGCACCCTCACTTCCACCAAGTATTTTCATGAATACTATTAAAATACTTGAAACACAACTATTTATATTGAAACTGTAGTCCTGAATAGTACACAATGCTGATTGTTGACTGAGAACCCATAAATCAATTGTAAATTATGTTTCCCCCGAAGTCCACCATATGTCAATATTATGTCATGTGTATGAAGCCAAATATGCCAAAGTAATGGACAGAAAGAGAAGTAAACTTAAACTAAAAATGACAGACAATCTCATAGAAACAATAAAACAAAAATAGAAATGGAATAAACATTGCAAAGTTTAAAAAAACTGTAAAGTGAAATGAAATATAAAAATAGAAAATGTGAATCTCTACTTCAGTTGAAAGCCAAATAAACACGGTGGGTTTTTAAACATGCCCTAATGTCTATTGTTCATATAGACTGGTGAACTATTCCATAATTTATAACACTTATAAACAGATATATGTTCTGAAAGTCAAACCTGTGAAAAGAACCAAAAAATACAGGAAGTCAGTTTAGTGAGGTCAACAGTTGAGTGATAAGCTTCTGTTTATAGTTCCTGTTAATATTCAAACGGCAGAATCTTGTACCTTTTGCAAACAATGAAGTAATGACTGATCTAAGTTGACATACTGAGAATTAGTCATCTAGAAGTGTTGACATAACGGCATGGATACTTCCTTCAGTGTCTTCAGGCAGTAGAGCAAGGCTTTACACTGGCAAAAGGTGAAATCTGGAAAAGAGCTTTGACACCTCAATTGATTTGCTTTATAAATTTAAAGGAGCCATCAAAAAATACAGTATATGAAGATTCTTAACCAAAGACGATTGTACAAAGTAAATAGTTGACGTAGGTTATTTGGAAAGTTCCCTCTCCCAATGGACATAATTTCTCATTTTTGTAAACATTGAAATTAAGGAAATTTAGCAGATGGATTGATATGACATGTGCAAAGCTTTATTTTTTGTATAAACTTTCAAATCCAAAGGTTATGGGATAAATTAGAGATCTTCAATTAGTTAAGATTTGGTTTTGGTCAGTTTTATGCAAAAGAAGTCTTTTTTTCATGTTTAATAATCTGGAAAAGCTTGTGTGAGAACTGTATAGTTTTTAAGCATTTAACATTTAGCAAAGCTACAGAACTTTTTTTTTTTATATATAGCTACTATATACAGTATATATATAAGTATGATTTTTGCTTTGCTTTCTTTGATCCATCCTGTTAATCCTATTAATGAAGCATTAAAGATTTTGTTTTGTTGCTTAAGAACTTTGTTTTCTTTTTAACATTTTAACTTTTAAACATGTCCATGTGCAGCACTACTGAACATTTGTAACCCGGAGACGTCAAGGATGAAACCTTCCTTGCATGACATTTTTACAATGCTGTAAGGATCTTTAAATCCTTATTTGGGCCTGTCTTACTTCCTTAGAACTTATGTTTGCCTGTTGCTCTAAATTGTGCTTTATTGTACACACAGGAGATTTCTGTGTCTGCACTTCATTGCAACGTTCTGATCTACTATAAAATTTCCTTTCCAAATATAACAAAACTGTATCATGGAAAGTGGTCCATGGTTCTTTAAAAATAGGTCCAGAGAGAAAGAAAATAAGAATGGAAAAACAAAAGCATCACTTGGATTTAACTTTAGCCTGAATGTTCTCATTGAAGGGGTCAGTTAAAACCTTTTGAAGTTTTGATAAACAATGGAAATGGATAATGTCCTAAACATTTGTATTAGAAACGTTTGTAACCTTTTGTTGCCATCAAGCAAATTTTGCTAATGTTTCAGTTTTGACTTTAGTTTGTACATGTTCTAGTCAGATTTATGGACAAATTCATTTTAGTAGGTTTTAGTAAAGACTTTGCATATTAAAATTGCTTTTGGTCTATCCTGAATTCTCTTTAAGACTTGTAATTAATATAATTCAGAATGCTTTTCCAATTGTCCCTGTTTGAAGAATCAGAGGTGGTGACACGGAGTGAGAGTGCAAGCATCATAAGAAAGGGTTTTACTATTTAAAACAAAGATTTAATACATCTGTTTTGTGACAAATGGTAAAAGGAGAGAGAGGGGGAAAAAGCAAAGCAATTTTTTAGGCAATAAGTTCAGCATTTCTATTTCTAGGTAAATTTCTTAACTATCTTGATGTTGGTATCAGTGTTGTTACTGTGACCTAATAGTGTTTAGCTGTAATGCGTTCACAGATTAAAAAAAAAAAAAAAAAGGTCAAATTTTTGCCTTTCCAAATGGCTGAAAATCGTCCAATTTTTTAAATTTATTTTTCCTATTTTATCTATCTTTATTTCTCTTTACCCCTGTCATATTCTTCATGCATACTGCCTTGTCAAATCTGACCTAGTTAAAAAGATATGGACCCTCCTGATTGCTCTAAAAATATAATTTCCGTTCAGATCTGAACAGGAGAGTTACATGTGCACAAAATAAAAGATACAACTTGCAAGTGAGCAAGAACAGTGTAGGAGAATTGGGACCTCTGCAGGCGGTTCTTTAATTAATGTTCACTCTGCTCTGGCACGAGTCGTGTGTTCAGGTCTTTGAGTTTAGGCTGCAGTCTTCAGCATTCATTCAGCCTGACACCAGCTGCTTCACGTAATGAAAAGAGCCATGATTTACAGTGTTCAGGAATAACTCTCTTTACTAGTTCATTCAAACGTCCTTCACTGCACTGACGCGCGCGCGCGTGTGTGTGTACATGTGTGTGTATACATTACATTTAAAGGTCAAGGCTCATTCAGTTTAAGTGATTTGTCTTCGTTAAGTTAGCTAACTCTGTATTTTTTTTAGTCTTCAGTGTTTCTACTCAGTTTTGAAAGAGTCACAAAACATAGGTTTGTAACAAAATCAAACTTGATAACTCTTAGATCTTGTACAGACGTAGCTTGTAATATCTCCGCCGTGTCATTTAAAAAATAATATTGTGCACACAGAATCCGTTTCAGAAAAGTTTTCATCCACACGAACAGCTAATCTGATTGCTTCAAAACAACCACAACTTCCTGTTAGCAATTAAACATGGCGCCAGGGGGTTTATTTTTTAAATAGCGTGTTAGAATACAAAATTGATCAAACATAACACAATGTTGATTGAGAATTACATCAAAGCAAGTATGGGGATATGCTGACGCACTATTTGTGGCAGACTTTAATGAGCGCGACCCTAAATCTCAGTTTAGTACACAATCAAACACAAATACAGAGTTTTCTCAAATCTCCGCTGCTCTGAGTTTTTATAAATAATTAATTTGAGTAATATTAAAAGTTTTGTGTGAATTAGTCATTTGTTTTTTACGGTGATCTGTAGTCATGGATACAGGGTTCCTAACTCGGTCTAGAACAGTTTTGGACATACATCACGTATTTTCCAGATGGATCTCGATTGAGTCATCCATAGATTGGTTGGTTGAATTTTGCAAGTTCCATATTTAAGCCCAGTAGAAAAAAAACTGCCATCATCTGTACAGTGATCTTTTATATCTACTCTTTAATATATTGATGTAAAAAGGACTAGGAAAAACATGTGATTCACACCTAACCCCACGCTAACCCCAAACTGAAACAATCTGTTGATGTTTTGTCTTGCACAGATAAGTTGAGGGTTGTTTCTAAATTTATAAACTAGAGTTATTTCAGAGAGCAACTGTGAACATCTGTTTTTCTGTGACAGAAAGACTAAATGGATTGTTTATCAGTCTATGTATTTTGTTTGAGGAAATGGAAAAAGACAGCTATGTGCCAAGTTCACAGAGAGGCCTGGGAAAGTGAAGGAACAAGGCATGTTGCCAGATATCTTCTGAAGACGCAAATGGGTTAGATAATGGGATAACGGTTTATACTGGAGAAGAGATGCCGCTCTGGTTTGACTTCATGACGTCTCTCCCTTTTGTAACTTTACTTTTCTCTCTTTGTCACTCCTTTTTCCATCCAGTCAGGATTTCACATAAATCTATTATATACACAAAATCAGTTTAGTTTAAACGTGAGTCTGAATGGACTCGCTTCATTCAGAACTATTTGCATTTTGAATTTATTTTGCTTTCACTGAGCTTTGATCACAAACCAAAACGTCTCAAAATGTCAACCAGGTCTTAATGTGAAAGCAGAGAACAGAGGATGAGTTGGTACGGACAGGAATTAAATAAAAAATCTGAGCAGTTTAATCTTTGGACTGTGATGTGGAAAGCAGGAACTGCTGTATAAGAGGCTCAGTCAGCTCTTGGACCACCAGCTTACAGATCTGCAATGCAGGTAGCTGTGACCTCTGGCAATGTCTTCTTTGGATGCCTTTAAATCACACAGGCAATCCAAGTCACATCTGACTGACTCTGTTACAAACAAACGAGTTCAGCCCACACCTCCGGATGCATTCGCAGTCAGCAACTAACAAATAAGGAATTGTTGCAATCGATTAATTATGTTAGTAAAAGCTGTTTCTACAGAGGTCTTTGCACATCAGCCGATGCTCTCCGCCCTTCTCCTCGTTATTCTTCGCTTTTGAAACAGCGGACGGCAGGGTCGTCTGTCAGCGTGTGTGCCATCAGTGTTTCCACACAGTAAAATCCTGCAGAGGCAAGCAGTAAATTAAACCCAACTTCCTCCAGAAGTTTTGGTTCATGTCACCCTAATGCCTCTGCGGTGATTTGCCAGCTTCCTGGGCGCTTGCTAAGACTGTCGGCTTCAATTTCACATTTCATAAAGCCCACTCAGGCAGAGAGGAGAGAGTATTCAAACGGCGCAGCCCAGACTTGCACTGCATAAAATACAAACAAAGTTGCGATGGTCTAATTTCACTGACTGAGGCCTCATTACTCTCTGCAATTAAACACAGACTGATAATCAGCATAATCCGCCGTAACCTGACTAATCCTGATGGATGGCAAACAGGAAGGTTAATATTTGGGACTTTATCTTGAGTCATGTTGAAGAGCATGCTTTCTGCTCAGATTGTCTTGTTAGCAGCTTTTGAAGCAGCTGCAGTTCTGTTCAGATGTCAGGAACTTGGACTTATAACAATCAGGGCTTCTTGTTTTGAAAACTATGCGCTTTGTAAATGAATAATGAAAAGTACGCATTGGTGCTTTTGTGAAAAAAAAAAAAACTCCCTGTTGAATCAAATGTATGCAATTTCTTGGATGGCTACTTTTTACTTTTACTTCAGTGAAACTATGTTGAGGTAGCTGAAGTAGTGCTACTCTTACTTCAGTACAATTTTTGGGTACGTTGCTGTTGCTTTTAATACATATAAATCTGATAGACATGGGGTGTTTCCTGGGTTTTTCCTCTGCCAGCTTACAAATAGTTTCTAAATGGGTATAATCTGAGTTGTGACTGGTCAAGTTGTCTGTTCGTTTTGCCTTCAGGGCCACAGAAAAGATCCTGGCTCGAGCTCGACAGCTGGTGGACGTTAAAAAGGAAGACGGCTTCTCTGCCCTTCATCTGGCTGCTCTCAACAACCACAGAGACGTCGCCGAGGTCCTCATCAAGGAGGTGAGCCAGAAATAAGAGCTTCAGTTTAGTATCCATTTTTATTTATTCATTTAAATCCACATTTGATATAAAAAAAATTGCATTTCATTCATCTTGTTTCTTGTTAGGGGCGCTGTGATGTCAATATCCGCAACAACCGAAACCAGTCACCACTGCAGCTGGCCGTCACACAAGGCCACACGGACCTGGTGCAGCTGCTGGTGGACGAAGGCGCCGATGTCAACATGGAGGACGAGGACGGTGACACGGCGATGCACGTGGCCCTGCTTCGCCCGCAGCTGGCCAACGTCATGCTCACCCCGTCAGCAGGGGGCAGCAGCACGGAGGAGGGCAGCGAGGGCTGCTCGTCCACGTCGCTCTACTGCAGGGTGAGGGCTGATGGGGAATCTAAACATGGAGGGTGGGCTTATTAAAAGATACATTACTGTTACTTTCTACTTGGAATTACAACGGCATTGTACAGAAACTCACCTAAAGGCCTCAAATAACAAAGTTCAAAGTACTAGTTGCACTGGCAGATTATTTCACTTATAACTTGTCATTTTTTGTCAATATTAAGGAATTGTTGACTTAAAACAAGCTTAAAAATTATTTGCTTAAAAATTACATGTCATCTTATTTTAAATGTACTTAAATATTTGCCATAGAAACTACACCAAAGATACTTGGTAATATTTTGTGTTTTTGAAGTGTAGTATCTGAATCTATTTAAATAAACAAAATGACCAGGTATGTAGTTAAGAACTTGAAGTGACAGTTACAAAACAAAGAGGTAAAAATAAATAAGTAACCCCTATAAAAGTCAACATAACCTAAATGAAGTAGTCAAGACCTAACCAGACGTTGCTGATCTAATCTAAAATAGAGACATCTATTCCTTGTAGCCTTAAAGAGATAAATATAGTCTCCAAGTGAGATAAGAAAAAAACACGCTCTGGGAAACATATAATAGGAAACACAGTAAGGCAACAAACCAATGAATGTTCCAGTGTATGCTTAGTCTCCTGGGATATGTTTAGGATGAAGCTGTTAGTTGGGTTCCAGGTAAACAGCAGGATGAAAGGTGAAAGAAGGTAAAATGGGGATTTAGCTGGCTGAGCTTGGAACAGATTTATCTGAGGAGAAAGGACCTCCGTTTATTGTGCAAGCAGGTCGCAAGAACCCAGATTAACTTAAGAGACAGTAATAAGGTTAGTGGAGCTAAATATAACCCGAGGAATGTGTTATAGCTTCAGTGTTTAATAAAAGTAAAAATATGGGTTCAGAACAGAAACGATTCACTTTTTTGAAGTAAAGATGATGTCACGGACAGCTCTGTTGTTTTAAAGGTTGTATTTGTACGAGATCCACAGCGTTATTGGGAATAAATTTAGAGGGAAAGTCAAGAATGGAAACAAGCCAAGATGAAGCTTTAGTTAGGAGGTCTGTGATACTTACTGAGCTGTTTCCATTATGGAAGACTAGAAATACTCTCATCAATTTTGTGAATCAATTTCCGATCTCCCTTTTTTTTTTTCCTTTGAAGCTTTGATCTACAAATTCCAGTGTTAGTTGACTCAGATTTTTCTTTACAAACTTTAGTGTGAGAATGTTTAAGAATAGTAATAAAATATATTCAGTAGGGTCATTTCTAACTTATGCAAGAAATGCTAGTTGTGCTGACAACTAGCATTTCTCTAGCTAAAATGTCTATAAGCTAAAAATGTTTGTTGATAGTGGACTCTTGGTGCTAAAACTTAAATAAACTAATAAAGCAGGGTGATCACTGATTAATTAAATCAGAACCAGAAGTAATTTTACAGTGTTTGCGTGTGAGCATTAGCTGTGACACAGGGTTTTACTAGAACAAATATTATGTAGTTGTCATTTTGTCTGTACCATGCTACCAGTTAGCTTGGTTAGCATGGCTAGTAGTAATAGAACAACAGTCTGATGCTGAAAACAGCTAACTTTTCATCTTCTCTCAATAACAGCATCAAACTAGAAGGGTGATATTTGTACGATGTAGTGGTGTTTGTATATGGTGTGTTCACTGATCAGACAAAAATAGATTTTTGGGTTTAAGACTAGCCTGGTCGGTGATTAGTGTTGATCATCCGTTTGCGGTCAGCAGCCGACTTATCTGTGTCTAAAGTGTGCTTTGTAAGTATCGAGTGAGTTTCCCCCCCCATATGTGATGTTCGGTAGAATTGTACAGACTAGAATTGCACTGTCATCAAAAGTTTTGTCCCTTTTGTTTTTCAGAGCCATTAACGCAACTCTTTGTCAAACTCTATTAGTCTTCCTTAGAAAAAAAAAAATTCTGTTGTTCCCCTGATGTGAAACGTTTCACACAAGCTTTGTCCCATTACATGGTGTAAATATTTCACGATTTAAAAAACCATCCTCATCGCTCCAGATGAACACTGCAGCTCCTCTCAGTGTCATGGGCTTTGAGCCAACACACACACACACACACACACCCCTGCACACGCCCCCACACACCCCTGCACATGCATACACAACCTTGAAGGTGGCTAGACTTGAGTGCTCAGGGCCGTTTTGGTCACCGTCAGCAGATTAGATGTGGGTTTATGTAGCGTCTGAATCTGTATGACTCTCATTGAACTGCTTACACTTATGTTATGCTCAGTTCTCCTGCATCTTTGACTTTGTTTTTAGAGTTTTCTCTTGGATTAACACAATCTCATTTACAATCATAATGGTTTTGGCTCAGACTTTCCCTCCTCCTTCTCCTTATCCTCTCGTCTTCCTCCTTCTGCGTCCACAGCTGAATTCCTCGGGTCTCCTGGGGAACACCGAGCTGAACGTCGCCATGGCGATTGCTTGTTTTCTGGCCCAGGAAGGTGCTGACATCAGCTATGCCAACCACAAGGGCAAGAGTCCTCTGGACTTGGTGGGAGACGGCACCATGATGCAGCTCATTAAGAACTTTTCTGAGAAGCACAGGTACCTGTTCAGAAAACTGGCATAGAAAGTCAGCAATGATCTAAGGACTGACATTCAGTTTGATTACAGGGAAACTACAAGATTATTTTGGTTTGAGTATAAAATTAACAATAAAACCCCCCAAAAACTTACATTTTCATTGGATAGCAAGAAGTAGAAACATTGTGCAAGACAGGCTATAAATGAAATGTTGCTCATAAAGAAAAATTTTTGTGCAAACAAATCCATGTCAGAGTTTGATTTAGATAAAAAATGTTTTTTTTTATTTTAACGTGTTGGTCACTTCAGATGAGCTCTTATCTGTTGTCGTTCAGGTTGCAGCGCCTGCAGGCCATCACATGTGGGCAGGGCCTGAGCAGCGCGAGCCTGCGGCGGGTCCACACAACACCCAACACCATGACCAACCTGGTTTTTCCCACACCGGCTGGTCCCAGTGAATGCCTCATCTGTTCTGAGCTTGCTCTGCTGGTTCTGTTCTGCCCCTGCCAGCACAGTGTCGCCTGTGAAGGTACGTCTGCGAGCTGTGGTGGTGAGGGGCATCGGGAGGAGAGTCTTCTATGTATTTCAGATTGACTGCGGATCCTTAAAGTCATAAATTCATGTATTTAGTATTAAGGCCTTAAATTTGTTAATCATGTGTCTTAAATTTTGTCTTGCCAGGATTATTTAGTTGTATATTCTATGTGTATGTTTATTTTTCTCATGGGACTTTTCTGGCAGGCAAAAGGTTGAGTCACATCTTCATTCTGTGACTCAATGCTAGCATACCCTCGCTGGCTAGCTAGCTTTTTTTTTTTTTTTTTTTTCATCTATGATGGGTAAATATACATTTATGGCCAGAGAAAATTTGTACATTTCTGTTGAGATATAGGGAGACATGTCACAATAACACATTTTGCTGGACGATTAATTGTCCCAGAAGTTATTGCGATAAATGATAATGTTGTTTTGAGACAGTTTTCAATTAATATAAAACAATATAGTCATAGTGGCATAAAGAAAAATGCAAGAACACATTCTCAAAGATCAATAAACTTTAAATTTTAATAGGCATTTAACTGGAACACCTTTTAAATATCCAAAATGAAGTAAACAAAACAACAGAAACAACAAATAAAATGACCTATAAAGTTTCTGAAAACAAAATTGTACTTTAATAAAAGGGCTAGTTGAGACCACAGCGCCAGACTGAAGACTTTTCTCATCCTGTTTTTGGTAGAAAGAGGGAGAGAAAACTGAAAAATGATAAATCATGCAAATGGAAATTATTGAGCTGGTTTTAATTTATCATGCTATTAACTGATTTACTGTTTACTGCCACAGGCCTAGATATAGGATCTTTCATAATGGTCATAAAAAGTCTTAAGTTTGAGTTGGTGAAACTTGTAGAAACCCTGTAGTCACGAACACTAATTTTGTCTTAACAGAATGTGCACATCGCATGAAGAAATGCATCAAATGTCAGGTCACAATAACCAAGAAAATACGACAAGGTAAGAAGAGATTAGAAACCTTTATTTTCTGGTGTGCGCGATGTTTCGGAGCTAGGTCCATTCCTGGAATGGAGTGGCACAAACAGCTGACCAGTCTCATCTTGCACAATAATACTGCAACTACACGTAAAACTCTGGATTAAAACTGGCTATTGTCAATGATTCTGACTCTGCAGACCAAACCGAGGTGGACTGCAGCCCTGGCACCGAGAACTCTGAGCAGCACAACCTGCTGGAGCAGCTGCAGTCCCGCTACAGGCAGATGGAGGAGCGCATCACCTGCCCCATCTGCATTGACAACCACATCAAGCTGGTCTTCCAGTGTGGCCACGCCTCCTGCATCGACTGCAGCGCCGCGCTCAAGACCTGCCCCATCTGCAGGCAGACCATCCGGGAGCGGATCCAGCTGTTTGTCTGAGCTCCAGGTCTGTGTCCCCCTAGGTCCGCCGCCCCACAGACCCCAGAGACGGACCCCAGGAAGGGCTGCGGAGGTGCGCCGCTCTCGTGCCCTCTCGTCTCTGGCCGCCGCACCTCACCAGCGGCGATCAAACATTCGTTCAACTTGTTTTCTAACGAGACGCTGCTGTAGATCGCTCAGAGTTTGCCGTTACATTTTTGGTTCATTTCCATCTGGAGCAGCGCAGGAACATTGCTTTAATTTAAATTCCTGCTGCAGGACAGACTCTGAGCCAAGCCCGGGAGGAATCGCACGAGGCGGAGTGGACGCGACGCCTCCCTCCATTTTGAATCCTCTTGATTGATAAAGGAGCGACTGGGGGGGGTGGAGTCTTTCCTCCTTGTGTTTCCTGTTGTACTTTGTCCGACCCTTTTGCTGCTTTAAGTGGATGTCTGTTACCCATCATCCTCTGTGGTTTTCTGGCCTCTTTTGTTTACATGTCTGCACAGAGATTGGTTGTTGTCCTGGCGCTCCTTGGCCCGTGAAGTACAGCGCTCTCATTTACATCCATCTCTTAATTCTCAATGTAAGGCTCTGCAGAGAGAGGGTATAGCTGAAAGCTCTCTATGTAGACCCCAAAACACTTCTGTCTATATGCAAAGGGAGACAGATACTATATATGCATGAGTATATGCATATTATCCAGCTGAAAACGACTTGAGTTGTCACAGATAAACTAGGGTTTTGTTTTACTCTTGGGTTACGCTTGTGGTTTCCAATGTACCTTTGACTACAAAGTTTTATTTATGTGTGAAAGGTGTTTTATCTTGTTTTTTTTTGCTTAGCAAACAATGTGTTTTGTTTCTACTGAGGTTTAACCCAAGCCTACGTCTGCTACTCAGGGTATTGCATCTTGGAAGCACTTGGAATATCCGTAAATGTTTTAAGAGCCCTTTCCCAGACTCTCACACCAACGCCATTACAGCACGTTGTATCGATTTGTTCTGGTGGATCACCAAGAGGAAGAAATGTAATAAAAACAAATAGTTTGGCATTAATGACTGAAATAAACACAAATCGTGTCATTCTCAGTGGAAATGTGGACGGTCGCGGAGCAGATTCTGCGAAAAGACTTCAATTTCCCTTCAAGACATACAAAATGAAGAAGTGAGAAGGTGCAAATTCTTCCAAATGAGAAAAAAAAATAAAAACTGGATCTAAATTTGGATCAACATGGATTATCTTTTCAGTCTAAAGCATCTCAAGTTTCCTTTTCAAAAATTATACTAGAAGTCTCATATCGACACACATTCTGTCTGCATCACAGGAAAATAGGCCTGACTAATTATGACAGTTGAAATTAATATCAGTTCTTCACATTTTTTGTTATTTCTGCTTCATGCTTATGAGTTTAGCTGATCATGAGCACAGCACTGAGGGTCTGCAGGCGGCCAGCAGCTGCTCCACACACCATTATTAGGCTACTAGCATTATGCTGCATAAATGTGAAACATAGAGAAAGTTATATGTGCTTTTCCTGAGCTATTTCATAATCTATTGACTTTACTCAGCTCCAAAAATATAAAAGATATAAAATACTGAGTAGGGACCTCATAAGCTGTTACCCCAGCTGATGACCTCTGATCTATAAGAATCACAACTTGTGATAGAGCGTCTTTTATTGAGTTTATTCGACATTTTTAACCAAGAGAATCTTTTTTATAGAGAACAAAATACCTGTTTTGTCATTTTTGGTGACAACAGTGCTGATTAGGGCAACACAATTTATAGAATGAAGGTTTTTATTTCTGCTTTTTGTTTTTGTTTTGTTTTTTTTTTTATCCGGGAGCAGTTTGAGTAGCTCTGCTCTTTTAGTAAAGTTGGGCCAGATCAGTGGGGGGTCATTTCTGTGTCTGACTGCTCAACTATATGCTTTGACATACCTCTCCAAGTCTGTGAATGTGAGCCGCTTGGACCTTGCAGATGAGCGAGTTCTTTTTCTGTGGGACTCTTGATGGTCGCACAGCCAGCAGCACAGGAGTCACAGGATGACAGGAGTGTCATCATCTGGCCTCATGGTAAAACAGTCTAGACAGTAGGAATTAGGCTTACTGCAGATACAATGAGTGCAGGCCAACTATGAAGGTGGTTTGAAATGCGTCAGAGCATGTATTTAGGGTTGTTTCCATGTGGTTGGGTTGTCCAGGATGGGTGTTGGTGTCAGGCGTCCAAACATCCCCAATCAATCTAAGAAGGTTCCACACAACTTTATGTCTGATTGGGTTGGTCTGCTCCTCAGGGTCTGTCACTGGATTCCCCCTATTTAAAGAGGCTCATGCTTTGTTTTTTTTTTTTTATGGTATGTTTTAGTTTTTATCAGGTGTATCGTGCAATGTGTAATCACACACACAAACACACAGTCTTTGTGTTTCTGTCTGAGGTTCATATTTTGTCTTACCAGTGGAGTATTTCAGAAGCAAGCCGCCCTCCTTCTTTCCTCCTCTGGAGTTCTGGATTGTACATCAGCTTCGTCGTTTTATTATTATTATTTTTGTATGTTATGTTTTCTTTGAAGGGCTTACGCATATAAGACAACAAAAAAAAAAAATCTAGTCTAATTTTAATTTAATCTTTTTTCTTTTTTATCTGGAACTTCCAGAGACAGGAGGGTTTTTAATGTCCTCAGTGTCTCCCTGACGGCGGGAGAGACGATGTTAAAGATGTACATTTGAATGTTGGTAGGGGAGATAATGTATCCTGTCTCACGCTGCCTTTTTTTTTTAATGTGTGAAGAAAAACGTAAACGTCTAAAGAAAAAAAAAAAAGAGCTAGGATATCCTTGTGGTTTATGATGAGGAAATGACTTTTACATCAGTGCCAAATCGCATGAGGATGTGCATGAACATGAACATGAACATGCACGCCCGTTACTACACAGATGCACTCTTCTACCCCAAACCCCCCTCGACGTCAGACGGGGGGCAGATTATTCTGGCGGTGTGTTACAAAGCGAAGCGTCGGGTTCGACTCCGGATCGGACGTATTCTTTCTCTCTCTCTGTTTGTGGTGTTAGCCTTCTAGCTTCAGCAGTCACACTCTGAACCTCTACGACAGAAGACGCTACTCTCATTCCCAAAACGTGATCCGTTCTGAGCTTTTTACAGCTATATACTTATATATAATATATATATTTATATTTTGTGAGACATCATCAATCAAGGGACATGTTTCTTATAGAAGTTTCAGTATTTAAAGATTGTCCTTTGGTGTTCTGAGTTGATGGGTTTACAGGCGAGGCAATAATGTTCAAGAGAAAAAAATGTGTGAAATTGTTTTCATTTCCTTTTCCTCCTTTTTAAGGAGTCTTGCTGCGAGCGCGGCGAAACGGTTTCTGTACAAAAGTTATTAATTAAAGCAGCAAAATGTTACTGTCGGTGTTTGTACAGTTCGACTCTTGGAGTTCTGATGTTGGCCTTACTGTCCATTCCTCCTCTGTTGATGTTTGGTTTGGGTTTTTTTCTCAGTTGAATTCTGTACAAAAATATTTTGCAATAAATATGGAACTGTTTTTTAAAGACCGGATTGTTTGTTTTATTACAGAAACATAATTTAACTGAAAGAAAAAGGTTTTAAAGCTATTTTATGAGATTTTTCCTCGGTTTTGAAGATGAATTAGAATCCAGTTTGCCCAGAAACTTGTGATTAATGACTAGTATGTTGACTTTCTGATTTTAACTGGAGCTGAACAGAATATTTCATGTTGGTATAAAACATCCTCAGTTCGTACTAGAGTGGGACCAATCAGGCTTTTACTGACAGAAGCCGATTTCTGATTTTCCTTGACCTTCTGGTTCTGACTTCGACAGACTCAGATTTTTTTTTCTTTTAGGGACTGTGACTAATGAACGGGGAAAAGGTTTGTTTCCAGTTCTCTTGTTTTGAGTCTAATAGGAAATGAAGGAATTACAAATTATTTTCATCCACGTCCCATACCTTTATTCATTTTTAAGGTGGTGTTTGAAGCACTTACAGACAGAAACTCTGGGTTTTTATACTTTTAATGAGTATTTTTTTAAATCCCTTCTTTTCTTTTTTACTAATCAAGTGTAAGTTAGTTTTGAATTAGTTCTGATTGATGGGTATACATATTACTTTTTGTGTCTGAAATGAAAATCTTCTTCATATTCCTGAAATGATGAGTCAGTTTTTCAATTAGAAATTGCATGTTTGGCAAAATAATGGATTGTCCTCTTTTTGATTTATTATCCGGCTGTAAATGTCATAAATACTTAGGAGTATTTATGACTACAGCGTTATGCAGTAGATTTACAATGTTTGATTATTGCTGTTCTCGGAGGGGTTAAAGAAAGTGGTGGGAATGCAGATGTTTCCTGTGATTTGTTCATTTTCTTTCTGTTATTTTCTATATGAACTTTGATTCTTATGCATTTGGCAGCTTATCTGTAACAGTGAGTTGGAACAGCTACAGGGCAGCCGCTAAACATCCACTGAAACGTGATGTAAGCTGGCAAGTGGCCTCGAACTCACTGTCATTTCAGACTTGTGTTAGTGTGTCAGAATGTGTTTGAAAGTCCTATATTTAGTCAACTCGTTCCTGATTTGTTTTAAGTTTTTTGTTTTGTTTGTTTTAAATCAGACATGATTCCTGATCCCTTTTCTTCTTTTTCTTAGGAGTAAACAAAGATTTTTCATTTACATCTCAGGTGCAAGATGCTCTCAACAACAGACAAAAGATCTTCAGCCTCTTGCTGCAAACCTTGAATGATCTTTTCTTCCTCTAGAAGTCCAGTCTGCTCTGTCTCTTCTTACAGACGGCTTCCCTGTTGCAACAGTCCAGCCTGTTGTCCAGATGAACACCGAGATATTTATACTCCTCAACCACCTCCACTTCTTCTCCCATGATGGAAATATGGTTTGACCTGATCTTGTTCCTCCAGAAATATTGCTTAAAACCTTCGAAATCTTCCTAACAGCTTCATATTTATTTATAAATTGTCATGTTGCTCATTAAATGTGGAGGTAATAATTGCTACTATCTCCCTAATTCCATTACTTTGTGTTCTTTATTATTTTAACTTCTTTTTTTTAAACATTAAAATGTTTTCTGATTTCAAAGGTTATTTTGTTCACTTGTCGACACAGGAGAAACCCAGTAGGGGAGAGCTCCACCTAGTGGTGGATTAAATACTAAGCATGAACTGAGACTTCCTGTTGTGTGGATCTAAATAACAAACCGACAATCTACATTCTCCTTAATTAGTTTATCACATTTTACATTTCTTTCCCTGTCTTATTATTAACAATCGACTACCTGTCTTATTTATTTATTTTATTTATTTTCTAATCTCTAAATTAAATGACAACACTGACTTGATGTCTCCTATAGAGGGCGCACTTGTTCACAGAACCGAAGCCATATTCAACCTGACAACCCTGCATTTATCTCCCATAAACAAAACATTCAAATAACAAGAAACTGCACACCGTTTCCTCAGTTAAAGCATTTAACATTTTTACAATTAAAATTTTTTTTTGACTGTAAATAAAGCAGTTATGTCAAACTGCATATCATTATAAATCTTGAGGCCTGAGTGTTACCATCCAGAGTGCAGAGCTGTGAAATAGTATTTGTTCCCTTAAATATGTATTGATATTTTTCCCCCCCTGCACTTGAAGGTTTTAGGTCATTAAATAAATTTCAATAACAGCTAAAGATATCTTGAGTGAAAACAAAAAGCAGTTTCCAAATTATTTCATTTCTGTAGAGGAAAATAGTTTATCCAAACCAACCTGCCCCTAAGTGAAAAAGTAATTGCCCTCCTTATTAAACAATGAATTAACTGTGACTAAGCAACTATTAGCCACAATTATTTAGAGAACTGAGTGCTGTTTCACAAGCCAACCCCAGACCTGATTAATGCAGTTGCTGCCACCAATCACTTTGGTGATTGTTGAATCTGGCACAATTACTTATTAGATTCTGGGTCAATTACTTTTTCAGGTTTGTTTGAATAGCTTTTTTTTTTTATCCTCCTTAAAAAAACAAAAACTGAAATCATAATTTGAAAACAGCTTTTTATTCTAATATTCATCAAACAATACTTGTCAGATGATTTGAAAAATGTAAGTGTGACAAAAAAGCAAAAACAGACTAAATATGTTGGGGGTCAAACTCTTTGTCACTCCACCATGCAAGGTGAAAGTGTGGTTCTACAACAGGATCCACATAATTACAGTGGAAAAAACAAGAACAACTTAAAGTGGTTAAATAACAGCTTTTACATTAAAAGCTGCGGAAACAAAGATGCTGAATTTTCTATTTGTAAACAGGTTAGTGCTGATTGATGCTCCTATTTGGATGATTTTTAAATCCCCACACTGGTTTCTGTAGAAACACATCTCTGAGTGACATTCAGATCTTGACTCACAGCTGTATAACTTAAAGTAATTCATGTTTTTGTGTTGAAGGATGTTGCTGAAAGGTCCAAACAAGCACCACTTTAAAAGTATCTCATTTGGTTGATCATGGACACAACTTCTCCATTTGGTAGTGATTTTCTTTGGCGGATATTTAGTTTTTTAAGCCTTGCTGCCTGATCTGGGTGTTTGGTCAGACGTTCCTGTTCCCTTACGGGAAAAATCACCTGCATGAATAGAAATACAAGAAGAGGAAATCATTTCATTAGGCTGGAACAGAACTAGAACAAGCCTAGCTTTTGTTTTAAGCTCCTGTTTTAGATAGATGTGCTTCAGAGGGTTTGCCCCGTGAAATGTATTTATTTAACAGCTCTTAGAAAAATAACAGGCGCTCTCAGTCAGATTCTCTACAGGCGACAGAACCAGAGTGAGAGAGAGACCAGCTTTTCAATATAACTAATCAGACGCAGCAGCAGGCATGAGTTACATGTCAGTTTTCTGAATCACAGCTGAATAAATCAGCTTCTTGAAGCATTTTGGTGTGCCTGACTTCACTAGGGTTGGTCTTGAGAAGGTTTGTCTTTATTTTCACATGCTACCATTTTCAACTAAGCAATGATCTGACCAAACCTTAGTGTGGTTTAAAGGTTTTTAAGCTCAAACACTGGCATTGGCCTTTCTGTGTGTTCAGTGTGGTCTCTCTCTAGCTGCATTGACTTCCTCTGACCGTCAGCTTATGTGCTTTTATGTGAACATGGTTGTTCGCCCTGTGAAGGACTCTTACTGTCCTACACTTTAGTACCCTAAACATTTGGGGGCGTTGAAAACCTAACCAAGCAGTCCAGGTCAAACCCGTGACCCAGTTTTGTTTTGCTAAGCCCACCCTGGGTCAGTTCATGTGTAACATTGGGTTGGATTCACAAAATAAGCTAAAATTCATCAGTTTTTGAAACACTGGGCTAAAATGAGATGCTTTAGCCCGAAGATCCCATTAAAATTGAACTGAAACAAAGGTGTAAAATGTAAAATTTCATTAATTTACCAATGTGCAAAACATCTTGACCACTTTAAAACATTAATAGACAATTTCATGTGGATGTCTGCTTCTTTTACCTTTTAATTGCACATATTTCCAGTTTAGATGGAAAGCAAAATTGTCTTTTTAACAAAGCCGTGTTTCTGTTGTTGGTTGACTACACATGTCATCCTTAAAAGTTCAATTATTCCAATATTTTCTTTTGCAATTACCATATTACTTTGGTTAAAGGGTGGCGCCTCCCCTCTGCGTGAAGGGATGCAGTCTCAGTGACCGGTCTAAACGTTTGGACGGGTTGAACTGAAAGTTGTGGATTTCCCTTTGGGATTAATAAAGTATATTCATTCATTCATTCATTCATTCATTTCTTTTTGTAATGATGGAGAAAAGTGCCAGTAAGCATTTCTAAGGTTACCTGTCGATGCGTCCTCCCACTCCAGTCGCTCAGTTTTTGGCAGGTGTCATGCTGGCCAGCCACCAGTCAGAGCCGTTGTGGTGGCGCTGTGACAGAACAGGTTCAGCTACAGTCAGTTTTTTTTTTATGTCCTCATTGACCTCTGAAAGTCTCTGTGTTGCTCCTGGAAAGTCTTCAGATTCTCTGGATTGCTTACTGAAAATGCACATCAGAATAAAACTGTGGATTTGATTTATTTAAGTTCTATTGTGTCAGAAAAACAGATAATTAAATCAAGTACTCACGTTTCAGTTTGCTCCTGTAGCAGGGCTTCAGCTGGAACTGTTACAAGAAAAAACAAGCAGCTTTCAACAACCACAGATTTGTTTTTCTTTTTTTTTCAGGAACAGCAAATTCCAGCTAAATGACACAGGAAACACAGCAGCTTCTCCTCTGTCCTCCCACAGCCCAACAACGTGGATAATTAACCTTGCATAAAATGATATCAAGAAGGAAAATACAGCAGATGGTGACAGATGTGGCGTCTTGTTGAATTTATGATAATTAAAGTCATTTATGAATACAGGACATTGTTCTAGTTTCACTACTTTAATAAGAGATGCACTAAAGACTAAATTACTCCAACTTTGGACTTGGAAAAAAAAGGTTTGTGCATTTAGGGTTCAAAACATAAGTCAGCTGATTAAATCCAGACAAGACTCAGATCTCTGTGTCTGGATCAAGCAAGCAGTCACTTACACTGGATGGCATAAATGAAGAATATATTTTCTGACCCAGAATTATGCAAAAATACTTTGATTTTTGCCTTCCTTTTTTTCTTTTAACTCTTAGTGTATTCATAAACTGTATGAGCTTCACAATGATTTCCAATGAAGTTTAAAATGAAAATTCATTAATCTTCAGTTTTACCTTGTCTCATTTTGTTCTCTGCTAAACAGAATATAATTTGTCTGTCCAAAAGCGAAGAAATGAAATGCAGTTTGGAGTAGCAAGAAAATTGTTCATGATGTGGCTCTTATAATATTGTATGTATAACGGGATGAATAGTGTAAAATTTAGCTTGCTTTTGGCAGAGTGTTTTCTGCACCTATTGCTCAATTTACCATGTTGATCTGAAAGTTCACACATCTATAGATATATTAGGACAGCAGACAAATGCAACTAAATACAATTTTCCTGCCCATACGTGACCCATGTCTGGCTTTCTTTTACTTTCTTTTACGGCGGTTTGAGCGGCCCAGTTCCAGTCTTTGAAGCAACAATGAATTAAAATGTGAAGAGAAACGTTTCTAGATGTTTTCATGGAAACCGAGATGTGGGGAACTGTCGGCAGCTTTGGGTTTAAACGTCCGGACTCTGCCGGATGAAACCCGGTGTTTGCACTGTCACTAAACACATGTTATCCCATCAACAGGTCGAGCTGAATCGACTGCGTCTCCGTCCCAATACAAACAACAACAAGCTCATCACCAGCAGCCAAACAGTTGCTGTAGATTTGCTAATGCGGTATGCGTTGCTGCATTATTTAGTTGCCAGGGGTTGTTGCTGTCGTGTGGGGAAGCGGACTGTTCCCTAGGCGATTGTCAAGCTTTACAAAGCTCCTGTGAGGTAGCTGAGTGTAAGACATGAAAGTTTCTTTATGATTATGAAAAACTCAGATTTGACATGTCTGTCTAATTTATATTATAATGAGTGAGATGAAGAGGGAAGAGGAGGAACAGATGTCTTCAATAAAGTCTATTCTACTCTCAACAGCTTCAAGCTCAGTTTCTGTCAATCACTGCTGATCATGAAACTTTCTCCAGTTAATATGAGATACATTACAGGATTACATTAATATTGACATGTGTTGTATTATATTTACCACAAATTTAAAATGTGTTATCAACAAGAATAACAGTATAATAGGGAATATAATTTTTTTACCTACACTGTAACAAATGGCTGTAAAAAACTACAGCATGAAAATACAATAAGGTGGCCGGGTTTTGAAAATACAGCTTTTTACTGTGATCTTAAATGCGTATGAAAAGTTTATGGGATGTGGTCGGACCGCTGGATCACGTGTGGAAATTTACAGCTGTACTGTCAATTTTTAATGTACAGTTGCATTGTGGGATATTTGTGTCGGCTGGAGAAGAACGTTCACAGGCTAGAGGGTCAACAATGACTTTCACCAGGTAAGTACTTTTTAAAAGTTCTACTACAGGAATAGAGTCATTTTATTATTATAAAAGTGTGATGAAATCACAGTAACCATGTAATATAAATACTGTTATATATATACTTTTAGGCTACTACAATAAAAATTACAATAAGTGTAATAAAATTACAGTATTGCACTGTTAGGTTACTGTAATATTTTTAGTGTAAAAATTACAGTGACTTCCTGGCAACCCTGCTGCCAAAAAGTCACTGTAATTTCTACAGTAATTTTCTGCTCAAAAAGTGACTTTTTGAGCAGCGTACAATATTCTAACCTCTCAGATGGCCTGTGTGTGCTGCACTGTTTACTATAATGTTCATTCCAAGGATTTACAAGGATGTGGGTCCAGTGGCTGGAAACTGTTTGGGTACCAAACCCATTACAGAAGAATTGTTTTACTAATGCAAATGGCCTCTTTCCTAAAATGATGGCCCAAGTTTTATTTTTGCCAAAAGATGTTTTGCATGCATAAAAAAAAACAGAAATTGCTTTTGTAGAGAATGACTTTAGGAAGGCGGTGAAATTACAGCACATCAATAGGTATTTTATACATAACTGGGTAAAAACTGATGATGCAGATAGTTGAAATACATTGGCGTGTAACTCTCTGTTCCTCAAAATAATTTGGAGGAACATAAGTTATAAAAGAAGCCGCCATGCAATACAATTTTTTGTATTATTTAAATGCATACAAATCTCAAAATATTATTACCACTCACCTGGCATGAGCCTATGAATGAGTCTAAATGAAGTACAATGTCTGCAACACATGCATTCATAAAAAAAAATGTAATAAAATAAACACAAAATAAAAAAACCTGTTCCCCTCTGTAAGCCGTTTGTAAAGTCTAGTTCTGATGTCGTTATGCACACAGCAGAAAAATGAGTCGGATCAGTAGAAGAAGAAACAAAAACACTTGGTAAAATAATCTATTATTTTCTCCTTCTGGGGAGACGGAGGAGGCTGAACAGTTTGGGCTTCTTTTCTTCATTGTACTTGGTGGCATTTCAGTGTAATTCTCTTACAATAGCAGATTTTTTAAGTATATATTTTAACTTTTTTTTTTTTTGCACTGGTTTTAGTTGCTAATTTAATGAATCTCCTTCGCTCACAGACTTGGCACTTCAGGAAAGTTCTGAGGCCGACAACTACGTGATGTTTTGGTTGCACCAAGTAGCTACACACCTTTCAGGAATATTCTTGTTAAAACTGATCAGATAATGCATATCCAGAAACATCATCATCATCATCATCATCATCATCATCATCATCATCATCATCATCATCATCATCATCATCATCATCATCATCATCCATATGATGCTGACCTCCTGTTTTATTTCCAGAGAGGCTTTTTTAATTTTCTGATCTGCGTTTGAATCAAGGGAGTGATTTATGTTTCACATTTTCAGTATTTACAGGTTTCAAAGCTCTATAACATGATTTTTATGACATTGCCCTTTCATTTCTCAGTCTGTATTGACCTTTTGTCTTTATGCCTGCCTAGAGGTTTCTTATCAGCTGCCTTTTGGCCGACGCTTCGCTCTGTTAAAGCTTCAAGGTGTGCTTCCTCTTCATATCGGTATCTTATGGTAAATGAGATCGCACGCTCGGGGGTTACAGGGTTAATTTTTTTGTAAAGGCAGGGCGAAAGCAAACAAGAGGAAAGCGCAGTCCTCCCTGCTGTCATCCAGGGCTAATACTGCTAAATCCCTGAAGACGAGACGACTAATATTTCTTTGTTCAGTTATCATTTCTGCTCCTCCTCTGCAATAAACTTCACTGCAAAAAGTCTGAAGCACCTTTTTGTTTAGCATTTCCAGGTTGCTGATTTGTCCAGTTGTCTCTTTAGTTTTTGAAGTAGTTTTTTCTTTTGTCATTGCTTCTTGTGTTTTATGTTGTTGATATACATGTTTGTGATGCAGAGCACCTCAGATTGGAAAGCTTAAATTATTATTTACCTTCGTGATGCTTTGCAAGGAAGTTAGTTTTACACAATGTTCTTATAGCCTGCAGAAGTGGTGGGCATTTATCATGTCGTTTATCTTTTATAGTCAAAAATGTATTATCATGACACAGATTTTGATTGATACATTTCAGCTAATGTTAAAAAAACTTGACCAAAATGTAATGTTTACTATTTGTCCACAAGAACAACAATAAATGTCTGTAAATTCAAAAGTGTCGTTGCAGTTTAGTGATATAAATCACAATTAAATAATTGTCCTTCTGAAGAACCTTATTTCAAATTGGTGTGTTTTTCAAGAACAGTTTGAGTTTGTTGCACTATGAATTGTGTTGCTTGCTTTCATAGCCATACAGTTACCTAAAAAAGCCGTGATAGATCGTTCTTATTGTCACTTTTATTGTTATCACAATTATAAATAGTACCTTAAAATACTGTGATAAAAGTCTAAGTCCGTGTTGCCCACCCCTGGACTCCAGCCATGACATTATTTTAAGTTAAGTTTTAGCAAAATTTTTAATTTGACACGTTTTACCAAATCATTTAAGCTCAACTTAAATTCTACATTAGCCTTTTTTTTTATTTTATTTTTTTTTATAAATATGCCTTATTGATAGGTTTCATTTTATTTGCTTAATCTGATTGTATTGGTGTTGAATTTTAGACTGCATCAAATAAAATCACCATGGACTGAACTGAATTATATGCAACTGTGATATAACATAAAGACTTTTGTTGTAAAGTATGTTGAAATTCTTTTTGTTGTGTTTAAAAACCATTTAAACATGCTTATCATCGGATTCATATGATGGTTTAAAACTAACACATTAACATATAGTTGATGGATTCACCTGTTCTTCTTGTGGTGTTGGTGAACTAAATGTCTTTGACCTGAAGCAATAACATTCAAATCTAATGACATGTCCATCGTAGTGACTAATTTGTCTCCCAAACAAACTCAAAACATCTTGCTAAAGTCACCTAAAGAAGAGCAACCTTTGGTTATGAGGCACCTGCACCCCAGTCGACCTGCTTAAAGCCGTTGCTTTGCACGTTTCATCAACAAACCTAAAGTTGTTCCCTGCAGGAGAGTCTCCCCACACACAAACCAGCCTATGGTGCAAAACAATCCCAGCACAGCTGAGGTGAAAACTGAAGAGTCAATGATAAAGTTAGACCAGTTCTAGGAATGGGTCATAAAATGTCCACAAACACACCGCCTGCAGCATGACCTCTGTCATGCTGGTCCAGCTATCCTCACTCAGTCTTTAAACTGAGTTTGAATCCTATTGGACAAGCGCACAGCAATGTAAAGGTCGTGTTGATTCGCACGTTCAAATCGGGATCGCCTTGTTTTGCTTCGTGTGCCTTCTCTTTCCCAGGCTGATTCTGATGCAATATCCGCCAAGTAAGACTCAACCCTCTTGGTACCTGAGCTGAGTTGTGTGAGTGTGTGGATGTGTGTGTGCTTTAAGCTCTCCACACATGTATTTATGTAGCTATGATATGTTTTTACCTTCCAGTATCAGAAAAAAAACAGATCATCCAGCAATAAAAATATACACTTTCATCCACATCGCGACCTGAACGGTCGTGTCAGAGTGTGACCCTCGTTCACCTCCCTTCAAACCGACCGCACCTTTCAGTTCCTGCTTAACCACCATATCTTCCCACCCTCTCTCCCCCCGCCTGTAGACCTCCAGCCAGCCTGCATTGTTTTTAAGACCTGCTGTCGTCTTGGCTCACAGCAGATTTGTTAAGAAGGTGATCATTACTCGTCCTATAGGAGCATACGGCCCATATGTGGAGGGAGCCGCCACAGCAGATGGGTAAACTACATGGGAAGCTGGGTAATTACAGCCCGATGACACCCAGATGCCACGTGTTGCTTCCCTGGAAAACACCGCATGCCCAGAGCCGGCCCAAAGTCCGATGAGGCCCAAAGAATGGTTTTATTTGGGGGTGGGAGGCACATCGGCTAAAGCTCACCACTCCCACCACCGTGTCTTACCTGCCATTCGTTTGGTTTGCGCTCAATCATTTTTGTTTTCTGCTAACAACAAATTCATTTTAAATAAGCAATAGCATCAGTTGCTTCACATTCTTCATCATGAACGTCTCTTTTTTTCTCAAAGTATTTTAGTAAAGCTTCACTGAGCACGTTTGACACTCCAAATTTCATAAAACATAACAAAATAGTCAGAAGATTCAGACGAGGGAAAAACTGAACAGCGTGGAGAAGCTATAGGTATTTCAGTGTGTTGAATGTTAAATGATGTGGGAGTTATCTTTGACAATCACATATGAAAAGGAGTTAGATACAGGAAGAGTTTTGGAGGAGGGGACAAATTTAATGTTGTGTTTACAAGAAACCATGGAAAAAAGCTTTTATTCAGTCATTTATTCCCAAACAGATAAATGTGCATGAAATATTTTCCCGTCTTAATCACAAGGAGGAAAACATATTAAGTTTGTTCTATATTATGAGCAACTATTCACACTTAGTTGAGGTTTTCTCATGTCTTTTACAAAAAATATTTAAAGTATTTGGAGAAGAAATAATCACTGTTGGTTTTACTATCAAATGAAGCCTTTTCATAATACAAACTTAAAATACTTTATTTTTATGATGACTAACATTTCCTCACAACTTATTATGAGTAATTGTACCTTTTTTTTTTGCTGTTTATGATGAGTTTAATCCTTACTGTGGATTGTCCTTATACTTTAGTGAACAAAAGGTTTTGTCTCAGTGTCATCTGGTCAAAAATGAAGTTTTGCATCAAAAAAAAAAGAAAAAAGAAAGTCAGGAAGGAAGGGGCGTGAGCATGACAAAACAGCATTGTCTCCTGCAGCTGATGCAGCTGCATCCCAGCGAATGCAAAGTTATTTGCATAGGAAAATATAAGGGATGCTTTCAGGATACAGGGTGTTGTGTTTCCTCATTATTCATTCTGTTCTGCGCTCCAGAGAGCATGGATTAGACGTACAGGGTTACATCATGCTGACATGCAGTTTTAGACTTGACGTTTCTTTGTGCTACAAAATTAATAGACTAAAAAAAATACAGAAAGTGAATGGAAAAAAAAAGTTTTAGTTGAATTAATTTTGTTTATCACTTCAAACATATCCACATTCAAACACCATGATGCATCTTCAGATAACTATTTAGATATTAGAGTGCCCCGGGAATAGTATGAAAGTCATCTCTTCCTAATTTTAGGAATATCCATGTTTTGCTCTGTTGCTACAGCTCTGTTTTCATGCAGCCTGACTGATTTGCCTCCTATGCAAATGTCAACTGAAGGCTGAAGTCGCAGGGAAGAATCAGAAAAGCCAACAGGAAGAGGAAAAAAAAAATCCTTTTAGGTAAAAGGAAATGTTTGTTCACATGGCAAAATGGAGGCTTCAAAAGTAATGTTTTGCCTCGCTTTGTTTTGCATATGACAATCTGCCTGAGTTAACAGAACAGATCAGCATCCAGCCACCAGCAGCGTTTTCATTAACATAAAACTCAACATTTATCCTCAACATGTTCAAGTTTTTTTTTTGATTGATTCTCGCTTTAAATGTTGAAAAAAGAAAAGAAGCCTAAACGAGGACAGAGAGTCACCGATTTCTTTATCTCTACCAAGTTCACACCTCAAAGCCAAAAATACTCAACAAAATGTTTAAGTTTACATTTTGAGCTAATCTCGGTCAATATTTTTACAATTATGAAAATTTTAAAATTCATCTTTGGACACTAAGGTTTACTGCAGTGCATGTATTTTACTGTGGAAGTATATTGTTAATGTGGGCTGAAAACTTTAGCCACACCAAGTGAGCAGCATCTGAAACTCATGTATTTGAAAAACAGGAGAAATCCAACAAAAGTCTTACAAGAACTTCCTGCTTGCTCTTAGTCAACTAGTGCATGTTAAGCTTTCTGCTGTTGACTTTTCTGAAATCACGTTGTTGTGCAAACATTTTATTTTAAGCCTCTTAAATTCCATATTTGTGGGTATTTTGAATTGATTAAACTCCAAACAATATGAATAAATTGTCTTTCCGGGACAGCGGGCTACTAACTGCCTATCCAAAGTTCTTACTCTTTACACCCTGGAGCTCAGGAAATAGACTTTAAACTACTTTTGTGGGTTTAGAAATCAATGAATGACTTCACACCAAAATATATTAAAGATCTGTTGTTGTATCAACCTCTACAGTCTTCTGGTTCTAGTCTACTCTCCATCCGCAGAATCAGAACCAAAGATAGAGAATCAGCATTGAACTTTTAAGCTCCTCTAATCTGGAACAAAATTCTAGAAAACTTCAAAACTGTCAAAACACTGAATTCCTTCAAATCAAGGCCAAAAAAACACACCTGTTTGCCTTTTTGTTAGTAAAAACTGGAACAGCGGTCAGTATATTTGATGTACATTAGATGATTATTAGTATTCATGATTTTGTTGATGGCAGTTGACAAATGTAATGTTTATTGCTTTTTTCATAGTTGGTTACATGAACTAACAGTGGTGCCCAAAGTCGGTCCTTGACGGCCGGTTTAAAGCAATTTGACCTGCCTTTGTCCTTGAATTGTGCAATACAAATAAACTTAACTAGACTTAAAAGGTTCAGTTTGAGATAGATGTTCTTAAACTCCTGAAAACACTCTGGTCCTGAAGAGCAAATAGACAAAACAGAAACCAAAGTCTAAAGATAAAGTTGTAAAAACCTTCAGAAATCTTGCAGATAATTAGATTTTTTATCTCTTTTATGGATGTCAAAATAACAGGACTCCTGGGTGACAAACACCAGATGACATCATTAGATGCGAGAATGCTTTTTAACTTATGAAATGTGCCCAAAATCGGATCAAAAAGATAACAATTAAGATGCCTTCCAAAGTCAAAAATCGACATCTTTCAGACACCAAGAGAAGGCGAGTTATAATATTCATCACAGTAACAAAACAGGTCAGGTGTCCTGAGGTAAGAGGTGAGGAGAGGACAGGTGGGGATTTGAAATCCCACTTATATTCACATCCATTACAGACACACCTCACCTGATGACTACGCTTCTCCTCTGGTTTAACAAAAATAACCAGATGATCATATTTTGACACGTTACAAGCACAATCCGTATTGTGTTTTTTTTTTTTTTTGTCTTTCCAAATAAGAATCTTAAACCTGTGGCATGTGTTTATATGCAGGTTTTCTCTACCTGCCATCTGACAGCTGATATTTGCTCTAGATGATGATAACATTTGACAAAATGTAATGTTTATTTCTTGTTTCGTAGCTGGTGACTGTATGACGTTTTTATGGGGTAAATCACTTTGAACTGCCTTGTTGCTGAAATGTGCTGTACAAATAAACATGACTTGATTTGTCTAGCTTTGCCTGTGTGTTTAGAGTCACACACACAGGCTGTGTTAATTTCTAATGACTTGAACAATGGATTCCTTCTTCCTCTTCAATAAAGGACAGATATGTGAAGTGCAAGAGTAAATATGACCACAGATTTTCCTACATAAGCTCTTCGCGGCTTATTTTATAACCTAACTCCACTTTAAACTTCTCTACAACTTTCTCCCTGACCTGTGTCTTGGTCCTCATGATGCTGTTTGGTCACTAACTTTCTAAAAGGAACTTCTGAGGCTTTAGTGGAAAAAGCTGCAGGGATTTTGCAGGGGGAGTTGAATGCAAATGCACGCCCCATTTAAAAAAAAAGTTATTTGTAAAAAATGTTAAGAACCAGCATGTCCTTTGTCTTCCATATGTGAATTTTTGCTCTGCTTTGTGTTGGACTCTCACATGAAATCCCAAGACAAGACGTTGACATCGGCTGTCGCAACGAGACAAAATAAAAGAAAGTTCAAGCGGTGTGAATACTTTTGCAAAGCGCTGTAGGTTAGACAGAGGAATTATTATTATGTGCATATATGATGAAAGCCCAGATACCATAGAGATCTTGAGAATAAACATACAGTTATGGTCACATGAATAAAAGCAAGCATATTGTTAAATGATGATAATAACAGCAACAATCAGTGGGGAGATGGCTTGTATTCACACTTATACACACACCTTCCTTTGAAGTATATGTGTGTGTATGTTGGCGTGCTCTCTGTCTGCGGTCCCTCCCACATGAATAGAGCCAGGCCCTGTGCAGTCGACAGCTGTCTCCTTTGAACGCCCAAAGACAAAAAGCCTTAAATCCAGCGACCTCCCCTCTTTCATGTGTTCACCTGATACCACGATTCCTCGCCTTACTGTTACTCTGTTCAGCTCTGTAGCTCCAGGCCGCAGCTCGTGGCCACTCTGTATAGTCCAGGGATCCGTAGGTAGTTTCAAAAGAGAGTTTCACGCACATCGACAGCTAAATGGTGATTAAGAAAAAATGATGGCATGCCATCAAGACAGCGCATTGTGGAAGAGGTCTTGAATTTCTTCAAATTTTA
This sequence comes from Brachyrhaphis roseni, assembly GCA_903066815.1. Classification (NCBI taxonomy): domain Eukaryota; kingdom Metazoa; phylum Chordata; class Actinopteri; order Cyprinodontiformes; family Poeciliidae; genus Brachyrhaphis; species Brachyrhaphis roseni. Next base: position 130,412 of record CAEFZY010032083.1, read on the forward strand.
CTTCCAAGGCCATCATTCTTGTAAAGACTCACTTAGAAATGATTGAACACTTTTGCACAGAGTAATTTTTCAGTGAGATTTATGTAAGGCTAAGAGACACCATCCAGTTAGCTGGGTGAGAAAAAGGAGTAATCTGTCGTCTTATGATAAATTCAGCTCTTAATGCAGCGGTCTAATCTCACACTGAAATTTTCATACAAATACAATCTTTAATTTGGGGGACCGCATGTTAACATTTTTAAAAAACAATATTAAATATAACTGCACTTCAAAGACGCCACATTTTACCAAGTATTTCTGGTCTAGTTTCTAGTGCAAATGAACACTTGAAATGAGACAAAACTAATTTACAAATATCTTTTCAGCAAGATGTAGGAACTTGTTTTAAGTCAATAATTCTTTAATATTGGAAAAAAATAAATTAAATACTTGTTCCATTGGCAGATAAATTCGTTCCTACCAAGACATTTTTCCATGTTATAAGTGAAATAATCTCCCAGTGGAACTAAAACCTTTTTAATCAAAATTCAGGAATTATTGACTCAATTTCCTATATCTTGCTGAAAAGTCACTTCTAAGTTAGTTTTGTTTTATTTCAAGTGCACTAAGATATTTGCACTGCAACTTAGACCAAAATTTATTGGCAAGATTTTGTGTTTTTGCAGTGTGAATTTATCTTTAAATCCTACTTTATTATTTTTTTCTGAGAACTTCTACTTGTTAATCCATGACTTCCTGTTTCCTTATGATACAGAGACCTTCGTCATTTAGTCATTGGCACTAAGGGCCCATTATTACTTTATCACCAAGCACAATGTGGAGCTCATTTTGGGGTCACCAAGTCTCTATAACATCCACTAGATGCTATTTACATGCCAAACTTTTGTGTTGTGCATGATGCCAGTTAAAAACTAACACATCTTTTCTAGCCTACCATCACAAATGTAAACACGTGAAATATGTTAACCTCTCCTGGGATGTTAACTGGAGGCATGTGCTTACTCTACTATGGAACCAAGCTGGGTTTATAACCCTTTGAGTTGAAGTTTATTGTCTAGGCCTTGGTTACCCTGAGCTATCTAAGTACTTTTGTTGCGATAGACCACTTTTCCTTCCTCTGTTTCTTTCTCCTACTACTCTCCGATCATACATTACACCCCATTATTGCTATAATAAGTGCTTTGTTTTCTGTTCTTTTCTTCTTTATAGAAGTTGCATTTCTGTTAATCTGTGAGGCCTTCTTGGAGGGGCCAATCAGCTGAGCTATTGTTGTCAGTAGCATCATGTCGTCGTTCCTTTCCACTGCCTCCATCTTGATGTGAGGTTAATTATTCAGTGTAATCAGCTGTGCTTCATAGATAACTTCTTCAGTAATCTGAACATGACTGCATTGTTTTATAATTGGGACATAATTGAATCTAGGATTTTGGAAGAGCTGTACAAAGAAGAATAGTCAAACATCCATTTGTGATCCTTTCTGTCGGCTAAGCGGATTGTCTGGATGGTCAACAGTGTCTGATAATTTGTATGGTAGTGGTGATTTGATTTAAAACAGGAGTTTCTTCACCTTTGTTCAGAATAAATGTACTCAAATTAAATATTGATTGTGAGATTATGCTGCTACAATCAGTCCATTTTGAAACGTTTTACATATTTTTTGACTGCCAATAAATGTGGAGGGTTCTTTTTCTAGAATATTCATCAGAACTTTTGTTTACTTAAAATATAGTAACAAGTGCTGTTGTTGCTACAATTTAACGAGAATCGGCTTGTTTTTTTTAATTCCTCTTTTATTAAACGAAAGAACCTCAATGCTCAAAAGAAAAGGTTTCAATTTGGCCCAGGTTACAAAGTGGCACCCAAACAGATCATCTGGTTTCGATACCTCCCATGCCCCTCATTCACTCTGACTAAAAAGCACCACAGATGAAAGCTAAAAATAGGGCCGTATGTTTGGAAGAAGATCCGGGAGTCTTGGAAGTGTGTGTGATAACCTAGGCAGTCTGCCCTCTGTGTGTCCGTCTGCCTCCCATTCACTCGGGGTAATTAGAAAATCTTCAAGGCAGGAGCTACTTGGCTTTGTGTATCTAGGTATGTGTGTGTGTTTGCGCGCGTATGTGTAGTTTGTGCATGAGGAGGCAGCGGCCCAATACTGTACCAGGCAAAGGTTTCCACCAAATCGTTCTTGCATAACTCAGTGAGCGATAACACCAGTGCATTCCTCTCAACACATATCACAGCTGGCAGCATCTTTGCTTCACTTTTTCCCAGCTCTCTTTTTCAATCCAGTCCGACTGAGCCGGAGAGCATAAGGGTCCCACTGTGAGGGGGGACAGGAATTAAGCTGCCACTTTGGAGGATTCCCTCTGTGCTGCTTTGTTTAGCAGAGATGAAGAGATCTGGGGGATCGTCCGGGCTGCAGGTTACTGCGTTCATCAGGAGGTAGGTCAGCAAGGGCTACAGCTGCAGGTGTTCCTATGTCTACTGAAAACCTCGTCCTTCCAATCTGATTTGAAACAGTCTGGGGAGACGTTTCTCCCAGAGACACAGTTTCTATTGAAACTTTCTTCTGTTTAGACTTTTAATGGCTGCTTCAGTTTTGAAAAGTCCATATATATATTTACAAATCAACCCCCTAGTATCATAGCTCGCATCGTGTATGGCACTCAAAGACACACCAAAGTCTCTTCGAAAAAAAACGTTTGAAGCTGTCAGACGAGTGGATATTTGATCATTTTATGCTTTTTCTTGGCAAAATGAAAGTGTTTTCATTCAAACCTTGTTTAATGTGAGGGCGTTGTCACAGCTGATAGTCCAGTAGACTCGCTTCAACTGGGGACCAAAACTGCCACATTTGTTACATTTTCAGCCGATGTGGTTCACTTTCACACTCAACTTGTGTCAAATCAGCCGAACCCTTTGAAAGACCCGTTCCTCCAACTCGCCTGTGGTGGCGCTGCACCAAGAGCCACTGAAAGAAATGACTTGAAAACTTCTGAAGAAAAGCCTGAGCGCTTCCTCTTTCACAAAATGTAAACAAAAATGTGGCAGCATCCGATTTTTAGCAGTTATAGAATTTCTCTTTCGTCTTTGCAAAAGACCCCGAGTCATTTCTCATACTAGTGCTAGACTCCTTTGTTTTGATTGTATTTACCCAGAATGCCCCACGCCATAGTCTGCTTTCTGCTTTTGGAACAGTTTCCGGTCCGCTTGGCGTTCACATATGCATTCGAATTGCACCAGAGTTCACTTCAACCGAACTGAGGTTTTTGAACTGACCACAGTTTCGCTTTTGTGGTCCGCATCAGAGTTTGATTGTCCATTCACTCCTCCCCAAACAAACAGACTGTCTGGACCAGGGGTGTCAAACTCCAGTCCTCAAGGGCCGCTGTCCTGCAGTTTTTAGTTGTGCCACAGGAACAAAACACTGGAATGAAATGGCTTAATTACCTCCTTCTTCTGTGGATAAGTTCTTAAGAACCTTGCTGATGACCTAATTATTCTATTCAGGTGGTGCAGCAGAGGCACATCTAAAGGTTGCAGGGCAGTGGCCCTCCAGGACTGGAGTTTGACACCTGTGGTCTGGACAAATGGACTAAAGTTCGATCAAAAGGACTAAACAGTGTCATCCTGCAAGATGAGATAATAGATTGTATAAACATGGATATGCCGGGTGCACAGGCCATAAAACACCACCATCAAGCAGTGTATATACACTCTTGCTTGCCAAAACACAACCTTTAGCTGCACTCCCATCACCCGATGAGCAGCTGGCCTCCATGGCTGCTGGCCTCCCATAGGCTCTCGCGGAAGAATATAACACCTCTCTGTTGGTTTCCGATTGGCTGAGAGCTCTGTATGAACCGCCGATCCCAGCGTCTGGAAAGTTGCAGTGTTTACAGAGTGGCGCCCTGATCCAAAGGGTGTGTTTAGAAGGTTGTAAAGCTCTGACTGAGCGAGCCGAACGTGTTAATGTGTAGCTCTCCTCCTGTGGTGCGGTTGAGAGGCTGAGACGGTGGGGTAATGTTTTGGTCTGTGGACTTTGGTACTTATTTCTTTCTGATTCACACAAATGAGTCAAATGTGGCGATCATTTACTCACAGTGAGAGGCCAAGTGAACTCTTGAGGACAAACTCAAAGTTCTTCCAGGTTGAATTGGACGCAGGGTGAACAGAGGGGTGTGTGAAGTGTCTTAGATTTTTCATCTTCAAACTGACCTCCCTAGCTGCACAAGCTCAATACTCTATTTATGCTGCCTGTGTAGCTCAAAGTGGATTTAATTAGTTGGTTTTCTTTGCTCTTTCGCACTTTTTTCACAACAGTGTTTTGGGTAAAACAGAACTGTCCAAAAGTACTTAGTCATCCTTCTTTTTCTTATCTTCCAAAAAGTCAGATATACTTACTGTATGATGTCTTAAAGTGGTAATAATCAATCAATTATGCAGTATTAGTTGCATTCATTTTGGTAAGCATTGATATAAATAGTCATAAATATCATCTCGTTTGTTGGATTATACCGTGTTCCAAATTATTACCGTATTTTCCGCACTATAAGGCGCAATGGCCTATTTTAAAACTTTTTTCATATATAAGGCGCACGGCATTATGAGGCGCATAGAATAGACGCTACAGTAGAGGCTGAGGTTACGTTATGCATCCATTAAATAGAGCTGGGAATGTCAACAAAACAGTCAGATAGGTCAGTCAAACTTTATCACACGATAAAACGTAGAGAGAAATAAGGCATTACAATTGGAAATAGTAACATAAATAGCAGCTGCATCTAATTAACGAGCTTAATAGCGTAATGCTAAACGGCTAACGTTTAGCTCTCAACAATACAAATAAACAACACCAAACGACCATAATATTCAACGGGACAAAGTACAAATGCAGCTCTTAGACATTTATAAAACCGAACTAAACCA